>JBBPBX010056227.1:0-22839 GCA_038048925.1 Garcialebias charrua
CATCTGTCTAGTTTCTATTCAAGGTTTGTTCTCCACCACCTGGGTGCACTCTTCAGGTGAAGATATTTCTGTGAATTGATGATGAAACACACAGACACACACAGTATATATTATATGCAGTATACTGTATATTAAGACAATGGGTCAAACTAATGTCATGTACAGTATTTCCATCATTTTAATGATACACCACTATAACACCAAGTGATGTCCAAATTAAATAGAAAAATAAATATGAAATATTGTAAACATGTTGACTGGATTAAATAACAAAGCTGACAAATTGAAGCAAAATAATCAACAGCTGCAGGAGCCTGTGCAAATTGTTTTGTACACAAACTAATAACTAATAATGTTGAATAATTATTAGAAACATTAACTAATATATTACCATTTCAGTGCTGTGGAGATGATGTACATGTTCTCTGCCTCGTCCACATGCAGCTCATGTAACCACACACAGCAGCTCACCTCATGAAGTGGAAGTCTCCAAAAACCAGCAGGAGCTGAAAAACATTATAACCTGCTGTTTACTGGAAATAACTTTGGCTTCTCTGAAGACAATCCGCTAAATTATTAACTTTTAAATGGCTAAATTGGACGGATCGAGTTTGTAGCTCCTCCATTGTTTTCAAGTGGCGCAGTAGAGACGCTCCTTGTCATGACGTCATCATCCTGCGACGGTGAAATCCCTATTTATCGTGTTAAAAAAACGGCGCTAATTTTAAACTATTTTAGAGAGGAATTCTAATTAATTTAACATTGTTTTAGCAGAAACGATCAGGGGTCAATCTTATATATATATATATGTTGTGCCATTTTATGGAAAGCTAAAAGATGATGTCAGTGGAGCTTTAATAAATAAAAAACAATAAAAAATAAAAATACTGTATATACTGTATATTTTTAATAAATAGATAAATGTACAGTACTGTACAGTCACCAAGCACTTAGCCTATCCTAACACAGTTTTTAAAGATGAAGGAATCAGTTGAATTGTCTCCCTCCTCCCTGCAGGCTCCATAGGGAGCTTGCTCCCTTTATGTGAAAGGGAGACAATTCAACTTATTCCTTCATCTTTAAAAACTGTGTTAGGATAGGCTAAGTGCTTGGTGACTGTCCAGTACTGTACATGTATTCATTTATTAAAAAAAAAGTAAAAAAAAAAAAAAAAAAAATTTTTTTTTTTTTTTACTATGTGTTCCTACTTACGAATTTTTGACTTACGAGCGCCCCCTAGTGACGGAACTCGCTCGTAAGTCGGGGACTACCTGTATTCCAAACCACTATTACACAGGCCTTGTTCATATGTCATTAAACATGACCTGCACCCCACCAGGCTGAATTGATGAGAACTGGAAACGTAACAATTAATGGCGTGAAATTAACCCTGCATGTAATCCTTTAGGCAATGCAAAAAGCTACCTGCAGCAGTAAGACAGCATTTGCCAACATGTTCATATGAACCCCACCTATAAAAATCTGAAATGTGCCTTTAACACTGAGAGTGAAAAGCACATATCTGCAAAAAATACAGTACTGCATTGTGAGGACAATGATTACAGTATATTGTCCAACAGACTGCCACAGAAGGAAATCAACAAAAACAAAAATATAGGCACAAAACCCCTTTCGTAACTTCATTTAAAAAATGCAGGACGTCTCCTGAGAGTCTAAGTAATCTGTAGTGCCCAGAACAGATGTGGGATGGTCCCCCGTCCAGTAATCTGTCCAAGAGGAAATAAGCAGATAACCACCCCCACATGCAAGTCAAACAAACACTAACTGTCATGCAGCAGAAGTATTGTGTATCTAGAGAGGTCAGCGTGTTTAAAACAAAAGTCACAGCAACAGAAAATAAAAACAAACCGTGTAATAACCCAACCGTTAACTGGCAATTAACTAACTACCTGTACTTTACTCTGGAGTTTTCTCAAAAGCAGCACTGAAGTAACTACACTAATAAACAGTAACTCTTACAGTCCCAGCCTGAGCTGATTAAGCTATAAAACTCCCCGTTATCAGCTGAAACCCTGAGCCGGACCCTTAGCAGGTCCAGAACCAGAACCAGGAGATAACTCAGTGAGATTTATGGATGAAAGAGGCATCTGTGCCTGGCAAGGCAGGTTCACAGGTGCGTAGGGGAGGGGGTGAGGGAGGAGGGGAGGAGATGTCTCCTTCCCGGTACCTCTTTCACTTTGTGTCAGGCACCAACAGGAAAGTGTTATCTTGTTAGAAGCCATAAATCTGAGTCCGAGCCAGCAGCTTGCATCTGCGAAACTGCTTTGTGCATGGCTTCTCAGAGCAGGTTCCTGTCTCCCTGGCTTTTACACTCACAAATGCAATAAATGAGAATAAAAATAAAAATAAAAAATCTGTCCCTGTTGCCTTTGTTTGCGTGTATACAGCACCTTCCGGTGTACAGTCCAAAAAAAATCAATAAACAAAAGAAAGTAAAAAAAATAACAAATGAAAATAAAAACAAAAAGGTTGTGACCTATACACCGGAAAATACGGTAATTAACTTCAACTGGGAAGGGGAGGAAAAATGTGACTCTGACAGCGATCACAGGTCCCGGTTGTGAACTTAATCACATGCACGGCAACCTGTGACCCCGGAGCGGCAACCCACTCTTACAGCAAAACCGTGTGCCGGATGAAAGCCCTGTGACTCGACGGCGACAGAGTCCCGGAGTTCACGATCAAGCCTCAGCCTTACAGTTTCCCGGAGTCCAAAAGATAAGCGTCTCCCAGCCGACAGGCCGGAGCTCATAGAAGGGGGATGTGGGGGAAAGGCAAACTTAAGGCACTTGTAAATTTTCCCTGCGCGTGTGTGGAACTTATGTGCTTTTCACTTTACTTACATGTACAAGAACCGCAAAAAAATGCACATTCAAATGAAATACCAACAGTAGTTCACGTTTTTTACTTTTAGCTGCTAACATTATAAACCACTGGCCCACCCGGAGACAAACAGCCCTCAGTCAACAAATAATTTAGTGTGTCCAAACGCAGACGTTTTGTGTAAGAGGAGTTCTGCTCACCTACTCTGTGAAGCACCGGTTGTTGACTGCGCGCGTGCTCGTCCCTCTCGGTGGGGGGAAACCCTCCAAATCGTCTCCCTTCACAACCTCCAACGTCGGTGGTCACCAAATTGTTGCGAATTCAAAAGGTTGAAGGAAGCTCTGAAACGAATGTGCAAGTTATGCAGGTTTATTGTACATAATAAGAATAAACCTTACAGCAACAACAGACCTCTCACCGAGTACAAGTCCACACATACATCTTCAAAGGCAGGGCCACGGTTATAAAAACCCCGGATGTCGTCACCGCCTCCTGGATCCTGGAACCGCCTTGGACTGCTTCGGGACCGCCCTGGGACCACCTACACTACCACGTGACCCTCCTTTCTGTCAACAAACTATCAGCTTCAATGTAAACATCAAATGTTGGGTCTGTTGAATTGTGCAGGCGTGCAACTTTTCCCTAGTGAAAACAAAGCCCGAGAGAAAGACGTTCTTCCTAGTGTCACATTTCACATTATAAGGCAGAGTTAAGTGAATACAAATAATAGAACATAATGGGTGTAATGTAATACTGATAGAAATATATTTCAGAAGAGAAACTGGTATTGGTCAAGTTTGGGGAATGATTAGGAAGATGAATGGATTAGAAAACAATATGGATTACCAGTTTTACAAGAAAATGAGAGGACTGCGGTATCAGACCAGGAAAAAGCAGAAATGTTAGGTAAAAATTTTAGCAATATTCACAGCTCAGAAAACATTACTAAAGAAAGGCAGCGAAGGAGAGACATGACTTTGGTTGAAAATGAATACAGTACTTATTAACCCAACATGAGGAAACCTCAGATTTATTAAATGTTGCATTTTCAAAGTCAGAAATGATTCGAGCAATAAATAAATTCAAAGACTCCACTCCAGGTAAAGACCAGATCCATTATACGATGATAAATCATCTTAGTGATTCGTCCAAAAAGCTACTACTTGAGCTGTATAACAAAATATGGGAGAAAGGGGAAATACCGCAAAGTTGGAAAGAAGCCATAATAATTCCTATATGCAAACCAGGAAAAGATTGTACTAACCCAGGTAATTACAGACCTATTTCATTAACATCCACCATTTATAAAATCATGGAGAAAATGATAAATCATAGATTGGCATATCATATGGAGATGAAAGGTTACTTGGCTGGATACCAGAGTGGTTTTCGAAAGGGAAGAAATACAATGGATCCAACTTTATGCTTAGAACATGACATAAGGAGAGCTCAAGTAAATAAAGAAAGTGTTGTAGCTAAGTAAATAAAGAAAGTGTTGTAGCTATCTTTTTTGACATTGAGAAGGCATATGATATGTTGTGGAAGGATGGGTTGCTAATTAAACTTTGTAACTCGGGTATTTCGGGTCGAATGTTGAAATGGATCAAGGACTTTTTGCTGGACAGAACTATCCAAGTTAAAGTAGAAGAGTGCTATTCTCAAAAATACTCTGCTGAAAATGGGACACCCCAAGGAAGTATACTGAGTCCTCTACTATTTTCTCTGATGATCAAAGATGTGTTTTCTGAACTTGGAAATGAGATGGGCGTTTCTCTTTTTGCAGATGATGGAGCAATTTGGAAAAGAGGAAAGAACTTGGAATTTCTTGTTAAAAAAATGCAGGAGGCTATTACAAAAATAGAAGAATGGTCGTATAAATGGGGAGTAACGTTTTCAACTGAAAAAACTAAACTAATGTTTTTCACAAGAAAAAGAAATGAATACAGATTGAAACTCAAACTCTATAACCAGGAATTAGAGAAAGTACAGAATATTAAGTTTCTGGGGATGTGGTTGGATGAAAAACTAACATGGAACTTACACATTCAAAAAGTTCTAGATAAATGTAAGAAAGCTCTGAATATAATGAGGTGCTTAACAGGAAGTGGATGGGGTGCAGACATAATTGCATTAAAAAATATTTATACTGGATTGATAAGGTCAATATTAGATTACGGATGTGTGGTATATGGATCTGCAGCAGATACTGTTCTTGGAAACCTTGATCACATACAGTATCAAGCATTACGGATTTGTACAGGAGCTGTCAAAACAACTCCAGTGGCGGCTCTACAGGTAGAAATGGGGGAAATGCCATTAAGAGTTAAGAAGATCCCAGCTATCAATAACCTACTGGGCAAATTTGCAGGGACATAATCCGCTTCATCCAACACATAATACCTTAAAACCCTGCTGGGAGAAAGAGAGGAAAAAATTAAAAACCTTTGGATGGTCAGTAGAACAGACAGCTGCAGAACTCGGAGTGGCTCACCTGGTTATAAGCCCAACTGTACCTTTACCGGTAATACATCCGTGGATTCTCCCTGAAGTAAAAACTGACTTCTCATTACTTGAAAAGAAAAAAGATAAGAAATCCAGTTTGGATCATCATACTGTACAGAGTTACATAAATAGCTATTATAACTATGTTCAGATTTACACAGACGAATCCAAGGATACACAAAACAGGACAGGAGTAGCATTTGTTATTCCAGAATTTCAAATCTCAACAAACAAAAGAATTAATGACAGATTATCAGTGTATACAGGGGAACTGCTGGCAATATTTTTAGCAGTGCAATGTATAGAGGATATTAGACCACTGAAAACAATAATATGTTTGGATTCGAGCTCATCTTTGCAAAGTTTAAATGAAAATAAGTCAGAGTGTAGACCAGATATTCTTTTAGAAATTCTTCAGACACTGTACAGAATACAGAATATGGGACTTGCAGTTGAATTTTTGTGGGTACCGGCTCATATCGGAGTAAATGGTAATGAGTTGGCAGATAAAGCAGCAAAAGAAGCAACAAGCCATATTAATGTTGATATGGATCTTACTTTCAGTAAATTAGAAATTAAAAGCATCATCAAACTAACATTAAAGGAAAAATGGCAGAAACAATGGGAGGAGGAACGCAAAGGTAGATGGTTTTATAAGATACAAAGGAAAGTTGGAGAAATGAGAAGTGGGAGGAAAAACAGAAGAGAGGATATAATACTCTCAAGACTCAGAACTGGACACACTAGGTTGAACAGCACAATGTTTAAAAAAAGGAAATTGTGGCTTCTGTGGCCAGGAAGAAACGGTTGAGCATGTTATGCTACACTGTAATAAATATGTAAAGGAAAGATTTATGCTTATCCAAAATCTTGAACTTATTCAAACAAGATACAAATTATCAGAAGTGCTAAGGGAAGATAGATGTTATCCGTTGATATTGCAGTTTCTTCAGGAGCTTCTGGACCTACATGCTCCCCTGAAGTCAAGACTGGTGTCTTTCTCCCGTTCAGCCCCTGGTACACTGGTGAGCTGCGCAGGATGAAGGCAACTGGCCGTGCTATTGAGAGACGTGTAAAATCATCTGGTCTCTCGGTACATAAGCAAGCGTACAAAGAACATCAGAAAGCGTACGCCTATTCTCTTAAAGAAGCACGCTCCAAATATTATTCCAACATCATCAACACCTGCCCTGGAAACTCTAAACAGCTCTTCTCCACAATAACTCATCTGCTTAATCCCATTAAACAAACTCATGAGGACTCTGTTCAAAAATGCAACCTGTTCCTCTCATCATTTAAAAACAAAGTTGACACTATCAGATCTCAGCTCCACAACCTCCCTGATCTTAGTGTGCCATCTACCCGTCTGCTTTCTGGGACCCTGAGCAGCTTTGATGAAGTCGTTCAGAGTGAGGTGGAGACCATCCTCAAGAAAATGAAGCCTTCATCCTGCGCCCTGGATCCCTTCCCCTCGTCTCTCATAAAATCCAATCACTCTGCAATAAGCCCATTAATCACACAAATAATAAACAAGTCTCTACAATCTGGTCATGTTCCATTGCCTCTAAAAACTGCCATCATTAGGCCTCTTCTGAAAAAATCTAATTTGGATCCCGACATTTTTTCTAATTACCGCCCAATTTCCCACCTCCCATTTCTGTCCAAAGTGCTGGAGAAAGCAGTTGCTGCTCAGCTGCAGGACCACCTACAGCAACACTCTCTGTATGAGAAGTTCCAGTCTGGATTCAGAGCAGCTCACAGTACTGAGACTGCACTGCTGAGAGTAACAAATGATGTCCTCATGGCTGCTGACACTGGTTCTCCCTCCATCCTTGTCCTCCTTGACCTCACTGCAGCCTTCGACACTGTGGACCATAGTATCCTCCTCCACCGTCTTCATGTGGAGGTCGGTCTCTGTGACACTGTCCTGGACTGGTTCAGATCTTTCCTCTCCAATAGGCTGGAATGTGTTAGCCTTGGCAATGCCACTTCCCAGACAGTCGGTGTCTCCTGTGGTGTCCCTCAGGGGTCAGTTCTGGGGCCCCTGCTGTTTTCCCTCTACATGCTGCCTTTAGGTCAAATTATTAATCAGTTCAACATTTCTTTTCACTGCTATGCCGACGACACACAGCTTTACATCAGGACTGGAACATCATCATCATCCCTATCTCCGTCTTCACTCACTGTTCTCTCTGCCTGCCTGGAGGAAATAAAGGCATGGATGAATCAGAACTTTCTTCAATTAAACTGCTCGAAGACTGAGGCCATATTGATTGGCACCCCTCACCAGATACAAACATCAACTTTAACAACAATCTCCTTCTCTGGTCAAGACATCCCCCTCTCCACCTCTGTTACAAATCTTGGAATAAAAATGGACTCTCATCTTACATTTGAAAATCACATTAAGCATCTGTTTAAAACCTGCTTCTTCCATCTTCGAAACATCTCCAGACTTCGCCCATCTCTGACTTTTCCTGATGCTGAGAAACTCGTCCATGCCTTTGTCTCCTCCAGGCTCGACTACTGCAACTCCCTGTTTATTGGTATCCCTGGCAAAAACCTTCAGAAACTTCAATACATTCAAAACAGTGCAGCAAGGATTCTGTTGAGAGTTCGTAAATTTGAACATATTACACCCATTCTCCATAACCTCCATTGGCTTCCTGTCACCTACAGAATTCAGTACAAAACTGCTCTCATTACCCATCAATGCTTGCACGGCACTTCACCTGACTATCTAAAGGACATTCTTGCACCATATTCATCCACCCGGGGCCTCATGTATCAAAAACCTGCGTGGATTTCCTACTGAAAAGTGACGTACGGTGAAATCCAGAAAAGTGTCTACGCACAAAAAGATCCAGATTTATCAAACTGTGCGTACACCTGAATCCACGCACATTCCTTTTGTACATCACAATTGACGTGGAACTGAGCGCACGTGAGACACCTCCCCTGACACGCCTACATTTACATATGTTAAACAGATGCAAATTACTTCCTGCATGTGTGAAGGACATGTTTGTTTGATCCCTGCGCGATCAGAAATCATTTCTAGATTCGGGAAAATAATGAATTCAATATAATATGAGTGAGGACAAACATCCTAAGTAAGAATAGTAATAAAATGTGTTCATCATGCAAAGAACGAGTGATTGTCGGTATTTGTGTGCGCGCGCACCCTGCTGTGGTGCGCGAACCGGCTCATTCATTCATTCTGAGTGGAAATATTAACTTTGCGCACGAGTTTATTACCATTATTACTGTAAACACAGAGGAACTTACTTGGATGTTTGCTAGAACATAGATCTAAAAAAGCTAAGTCTGGTCCTCTGGACATTCAAAAAACAAAACAAAACAAAGCAAAAAAAACTGTAGAAACGTTTCGTCTTTCGTCCGAAAGACTTCCTCAGTCTGAGAAGCTGTGTTCAGCTCAGTCTTATAAATAGCACCCTCCCACAGTGGATCAACCAGTTGGCTGATGACAGCCGAAACCAGCTGCTCACATGATCAAGGAGGACCATCAGCCTGACGATGGATCGTTAACACCCTGATGGTTGTTTGCTATTCACAGAGGGCTGAGTGATACTAGCAATAACAGCATTGTAAGTGGGGGACAGTTGAACCCGGAGGCCTCCACCTCTGTTTAATGATGGACGGTTTCTTTTCACAAAGATGGCCTCCTTTACTCCTCTCTCAAACCATTGTTCCTCTCTATCAAGGATGTGAACATCTTCATCCCTGAAAGAGTGACCGCTGGCTTGGAGATGAGTGTAGACCGCAGAGTCCTGACCTGATGATGTTGATCTTCTGTGCTGGGCCATCCTTTTGGCCAGTGGCTGTTTAGTTTCCCCGATGTAAGACTGATCACAGCCCTCCTGACACTGAACAGCATACACAACATTACTCTGTTTGTGCCGGGGGACTGGATCTTTGGGATGAACCAGTCTTTGTCGTAATGTATTTTGGGGTTTAAAAGCCACCGGGACGTTGTGTTTAGAAAATAAACGTCTCAATGTCTCTGAAACTCCCGCAACATACGGAATGACCACTGGTCTGGGTCTGGGTTCCTTCTTTTCACCTGATGGCTGGCTGGAGTCCTGTTTGGGTTTCTTCTCTGCTTTCAGGAAGGCCCAGTTAGGATATCCACATTTCTCTAGAGCCTGTTTTGTGTGTGATTTCTCCTTCTGTCTGGCTGCTGAGTTAGTGGGGACGCTGTCTGCTCTGTGGTACAGAGTCCTGATGACTCCTAACTTGTGCTCCAGAGGGTGATGGGAGTCAAACTGTAAATACTGGTCTGTGTGTGTGGGTTTGCGGTACACCTCAGTTTGCAAATTTCCTCTATCAGAAACTGAGACCTCACAGTCCAAGAAAGCCAACCTGCCATTTTTTACATCTTCTCGTGTGAACTTGATATATTTATCCACAGAGTTGATGTGATCAGTGAAATGTTGGACTTCCTGAGATTTAATTTTAACCCAGGTGTCGTCAACATACCTGAACCAATGACTTGGTGGTCTCCCTGAAAAGGATGTCAAAGCTCTCTTTTCTACCTCCTCCATGTACAGGTTGGCAACAATAGGAGAAACTGGAGACCCCATAGCACACCCATGTTTCTGCCTATAATATTGCTCCCCATATGTGAAGTAGGTTGACTGCAGGCACAGTTTCAAGAGTTGACACAGTTGTTCTGTGGAAAGTGTGGTCCTGTTGCTCAGAGTGGTGTCTGATTTTAACCTTAAACAGACCACCTCTACTGCTTCATCAACAGGAATGCACGTAAAGAGTGATGTGACATCAAAAGAGACCATTGTTTCATCAGTCTCCATGATGACATCCCTCAGCTTATCCACAAAGTCCATGGTGTTCTGTATGTGGTGTTCTGAGCTGCCAACTAAAGGGATGAGTACAGATGCCAGATATTTGGAAACATTGTAAGTGACCGAGTTAATCATGCTAACAATTGGTCTTAAAGGTACACCCTGTTTGTGGATTTTGGGTAAACCATACAGACTTGGCGTGGCCTCCCCTGGGTACAGTCTGTGGTACAGAATATTGTCAATAGCCTTGTCCTGCTTCAAAATTTTCAGGCAATCTATCAACTTCTTCTTGTAACCACTTCCTGGATCTCTTTTCAGCGGTTCATAAGTGGTTAAGTCACTAAGGAGTGACATAACTTTCTCATGATAGTCTTTCTGGTTCAAAATCACTGTGCACCTTCCTTTGTCTGCTGGGAGAATTATGATGTTTTTGTCTTTGCTAAGAGTGGTGAGTGCATCCCTCTCTTCTCTACTGATGTTGGAAGGTGGTGGTTTAGCATTACTGAGACAGGCTGAAACTTTGACTCTGAGTTGTTCGGCTTCAAAATCTTTAATTTTGTTGTTACGGATGGCTGACTCAGTGGCTGTGATCATCTCTACCAACGGAACTCTACTTGGAACATAGATCTTTGTTTATGTAGATGATGTGAAGAAACGGGTGCGTCTTGGTGGAGACATTTCATGACATCACGTGATGTTGGCGTCTCCAGACGCAGCGCGCCCCGCAGCCCTGTGCGCAGTCTGTCTGTGAAGCTTTTACTCTCCTACAAGTTATATAAGGTGTACTTTCACGTGTCATTTTGGAGAAATCTACAATAAACGCAGATAATGAAACACCTCCAGCTGCCGTGTCGACACCGGTGAGGGTGCGCGCGCGCTCCAAGCGCGACCACTCAGCCTTTGGAATCATATGGATGAGACATTCCATTGGACATGATCCGGCTTTGTGTGGACTGGACTGCACAGTCCCGATCGACCTGCAGCTCCCTCTGTGGAACAGTTTGACCGCTGCTTCTGTATGCACGCGTGATGCACGGCTCCCCAGAGCGCAGCAGCAGTGCCAAACTGAAAAATGATTATTTCTGAAAACGGCTGATAAGCCATATCCTAGATCAGAAAATTATATCTGTTTCTAAATAAATGCTCTGCGTGTTACACTATTTATTATATTCTCCAGTAAGGCTGAATGAATCCGTTCCTGTTAAATTTATTTTTGGCACAACTTTGCGCGTCCTTTATTTCACTGCGTCATGTGGATGTAATACTTGTTAATCGTGTGTTTGGAGGGAATATTAATCATTTTCACATCATGAACAGTTAATAATAATAATAATAATAATAATAATAATGAATTCAATTTATAACGCACTTTTCATTAATGGAAATCTCAAAGTGCTACAAGGTGCAACATATTTGAATGTCAATAAGACAAATAATAAAACAATTAAAATCAACAACAGTATCAGCTAAGATCAAAAGTAGAATCATGAGGAGTAAAGTATGCTCGGTTGAAAAGAAAGGTCTTCAAGCCGCTCTTAAAGTCAACCACAGACTGTGGGGCTTCAGTTTCTCTGAATCACCTGTAAGTGTCGCCAAAGGAACAAGAACCACAGAAACGTGCGTACGCCTGCTCGGGAGCTTGCGTGGATATGTACCTGGATGCGCATATATTCACGTTCAGTTCAGTTTTGATACATACGGGGTTTTGCGTGGAAAGTGACGTGCGCAATGTTTTTGTGCGCACGCACGGTTGATACATGAGGCCCCCGGTCTCTACGATCACAGAACAGTAATTTACTTCATATTCCTCGGACCAAATTGAGGACCATGGGAGACCGAGCATTCTGTGTGGCTGCCCCCCACCTGTGGAACTCCCTCCCTGACGACCTGAGAGCTCCACAGTCACTGGTTGACTTTAAAAGCAGCATAAAGACTTTTCTTTTTAAGCATGCCTATTCTGCCTCCACATGATTTTATAATAATAATAATAATAATAAACTTTATTTGTATAGCACCTTCCACAATGCCTTGCATTGACCAAGGTGCTTAACAGGATAAAAAGAAGAATAAACGGGAACAATAAATCAATGAAAATAGAATAAGAAACCACAGCGATAAAAGAAGGCAATGGAAATAAAAAATGCTACATACTAAAATAACATAAGTAATAAAAGTTACATACAGAAAGCTTTTTTGAACAAGTGGAAATAAAAATGCAATTGAAATAAAGATGCTACATACTAAAATACAAAATAATAAAAGTTACACACTGAAAGCTTTTTTGAACAAGTGGGTCTTCAATTTGGTTTTGAACAGAGTCGGATCGGAGGTGGCACGCAGCTCAAGGGGGAGGCTGTTCCAGGCTTTTGGGCCGGCGACAGAAAATGACCGGTCTCCCCATTGTTTGTACCTCGAGCGAGGCACCTCCAGCAGGTGTTGACTGGCAGATCGTAAGTCCCTGCCAGGCTGATGGACTTTCAGAAGTTCTGAGATGTAGAGGGGAGCAAGTCCATTCAGAGCTTTGAAAACAAACAGCAGCAACTTGAACTGTATCCTGAACTGAACTGGGAGCCAGTGTAGAGAGGACAGGACAGGAGTGATGTGTTCATATTTTCGTGTGTTGGTCAAAAAGCGCGCGGCAGAGTTCTGTACAAGCTGTAAACGGGAGATGGAGGATTGATTAATGCCAAGATACAAAGCATTACAATAATCAAGTCTGGAGGTCACAAAGGCATGGATGGCCTTCTCCAGATCACCACGACTAAGAAATGACTTGACTTTGGAGAGCAGACGGAGCTGAAAGAAGCTGGTCTTGACAACAGAACTGATCTGTTTATCAAACTTTAAATTGGAGTCAAGCTGCACTCCAAGATTTCTGACCACCGAGTTGAAGTGGGGGAGGGGAAAACCAACACTGGGACTGGGAAGGATGTTGCTGGTGTCATCAGGTGCACCAAACAAAATGCATTCAGTTTTATCTGTGTTTAGGTGGAGGAAGTTTTGAGAGAGCCAGTGCTTAATGTCATTTAAGCAGTTGACAAGAGTGTTTGAACTGAGTGAGGGGTTGGGAGTGACTGGCAGATAGATTTGTAAATCGTCTGCATACATGTGAAAAGACAGGTTATGACGTGCAATGATTGATCCTAATGGCAGCATGTAAAGAGAGAAGAGGACTGGCCCTAGAATAGATCCCTGTGGTACGCCAGAGGTCAGAGGGGTTGATGAAGAGGAGGACAGATCGCCTATCATGACAGAAAAAGTTCTCCCAGACAGGTAAGATTTGAACCACTCAAGCACAGCTCCCTGGAGGCCAACCTGCTGAGACAAGCGGTTGATTAGTACCTGATGGTCGACGGTGTCAAAAGCTGCTGAGAGGTCTAACATCACCAGCAGAGCAGGGTTTTTTGCATCCAGGGACAGAAGAATGTCATTCTGTACTTTGAGCAGTGCAGATTCAGTGCTGTGACGAGCTCGAAAACCTGACTGAAATTTTTCAAACAGGTTGTTGAGTTCTAGAAAAGATTGAAGTTGAATAAAAACAATCTTTTCTAGGACCTTTGATAGAAATGACAGATGGGAAACTGGCCTGATTTTATCTTTGATCTTAGCTGATATCATTATTGATTTTACTTGATTTTATCACTTGTTTTATTTTATTTATTTTTTAAGCAAGCCTAATCTGCATCCACATGATTTTGCCTTTGATCTTAGTCAATATTATTATTGATTTTATCACTTGTTTTATTTTGATCTTTGCTTTGTTACACTTTGTAGCACTTTGAGATTTTTATTAATGAAAAGTGCATTATAAATTGAATTCATTATTATTATTATTATTATTCGAAATACTGGTTTATTTGGTAGGATTTAATTACTCATTGCAGTTTTGTTTTTTTGCCTTTTTCTAAGTGTTTTATTTATGTGGGGAAATATATATATACAGTATATATTTTTTTATTTTATTTTTTTTAATCAGTATAGTTGAGTCAGTAGACTGATCCACACTCCTTACCAGTTGGTGGCGGTAATGAACCATTAAGTTGGTTGCCAACCGCCCAAAAACACCACACCTCCTCCTCATCAACAATCTCAGATGTACTGGAGCCCGAGAAGAGGTTGAACCTAGCTAATGAAGCCTAAGACAAAGTAAACAATCAGCAACGCAATTAATGTAGAATCTTAAATTCTGGAGTTCCGGTGACGTCATCGCTGGAGCAACAGGGCGAGAGCTGAGCTAAAGCAGAAAGCAACGTAAAACAAAGAAAAATATATATATCTGGCACGAACCGAGCATCGCGGATGAACTGAAGAGTCGCCACGAGCCAAGCTGACTGATTTTGGAGCTTTGATTGGAGGGGGCTGAGCGCAGAGCACGGACCTGAGCAGGGACGTGCAGAGAGGGGGAGGGAGTTGATGTTGCACATGTCCAAAGAGGACAAGTCAGGAAGCGGAATCGCAATGATGATTTCTACCGGCAGATGGTGGTTGTCTGATGGTGTTAGCAATCATCTAATCAAGGGCTGCATAAAGTCAGAGCTGCCAGGAAGGTGACACTCAGTCTTGGCCCGGCACGAGAAGGAGACACACCACACGACAACTCTCCAGACGATTCAGCAGAGGTAAACCATTTACTTTATTTTCTGTGTTAGAGGAGTTATGGCACCCCGGTTGAAGGCTCCCATGTGTCCGATTTGTAGCAAGACTTACTTGGCTATGTCAAACCATTTACAACGTACGCACTCGGTCAGAAATGTGCAAGAGAGAAGACTTTTACTGAATTCTGCATGTAGACGTGTTAATGTGAGGAGCAGCAAGTGCCCAGTTCAGGTATGCTCCTACAGTTCCGGACGCCTGGATAAGCACCTGGTGCAGGGACACCCAGAGCTAACCACCGATGCAAAAGATGCTGGATTTTGTGAAGAGGGCCAAGACAATCGAGCTTCTCCAGGCCCTCAGGGACACGGAGCGTCCTCCTCCTCTAACATCCCACCTCACCATGGAGGCACCGACGTTGAACGTGAAGAAACTGGGGTTCAGGAGACACATCCATCCACCTTCTCACAGTCCCCCGGTTCAGATGAGGAAGAACCCGGCCCGTCGTCTGCATGTGCTGTCCCTGACTCACCCAATAGCAAAATGGTAGCTAAGAGCTACAATAGGAAAAGTTGTAGCTAAAGGTTCAATTTTCAAAATCCAAGTTAGAAGCTCAAATTAGCTAAACAGTAGCTTAAAGCTTTAATTTTTTATAAAATTATAGCCAAAAGCTAAATTCCCAAAACTACATAAAAGCTAAAATTAACACAATTGTAGCCAAAAGCTACAATAAAGAAAGTTCAGTTCAAAATTTCAAATGAGAAGAGCAACTCAGCAGATATGTAGCTCAAAGCTAAAGAGCTAAAAGCTCAAATTAGCTAAGCAGTAAAATTAAATGTAGTGAAACAGCTAAAAGGTCAAATTTCCATGATAACCAAATGCTAAAATTAGCAAGATGGCAGCTAAAGGAAGCAGAGTAAGATAAAAATTAATTCTGATCAGAAGTAATTAAAGAGCTCTCACCGTGTTTCTAGTTTTTTTAAAATAAAATAAAACAATGCTAAAAGTATAAAAGTCACAAACTCCAAGTTATCTGACACTTTCTGACGGAGCCGAACGATCTAAACAAATGTAGCCGTAGACAGGATGAACAAGTTAATTGTATTTTTTTAATAGTTTGCTCACCAATAAAAATACTCTGGTGTACTGTAAACTGGACATGCATGCTTTACTGTTTGATGTTTTTATTCTCAGAAGAATGGCCTCCAGACATTCTTGACTCTGTGGGAAAATTTGTTTCAGAATTCATAAACATAAAACAAAAAAGTTTATTTATTTTTATTTTTTTAACCACAATGGCTGAATATTTTCAGCAAACATTTTGAAAATAGCAATCAGAAGTTTGTTAATAAGGACTACATCTCCCAGCGGTCCAATACACAAGTCATGACTGCGCATGTGCAAGACTGCTCGGAGCAACGGCAAGAAAAGACGTTGGCGCGCATTTGATTTGGTTGACAACAAGTGGGGTGAAAAGGCAGCACGACAGCCAAACTGGTTGGGAAAACATCTTGTGTTAAAATTTGAAAGGAAATTTGAACCAGGTATGAGTTTGACTCAAGTATTTTGTAAATTTTCAGTGTGTATAAAACTCTACGGAGTTAGCGTGGCTAGGCTAACGCTAGCCTCTGCCTCCGTGACGGACTCAGCCGATACGACCACCGTCTTCCCTGCTGCTACCCAAGCTATGGCTCACAGCCTCGTTACGTTCTCCATCGTCGCCAACATCCCAGAGCATCCGAGACCAGCTGGACTTGACGCACCAGAAACTATTTCGGCTCATTCTCACCCAAAAGTGAGTAAAACATTTAGTAAGATGCTAACTGGAGGAATGAAGATATTAAATTACATGTAACTGCTAAATAAATACTTTGTTAACGTGTCTTCCAGGTATGCTTGTGACATACGAGTGATCAGGCTGATGAGAGACAGGACGCAGGGCAACAGTTCAGCACGGCTGCTGAAGCAGCTGAAAGAAAACCACGGGGAGGAATGGCTGAACAGGTTGGGACACTCTCTGGAGGAGTGCACTAACTTTGTGAATAGACCCAGCCTTTTCCCTGTGGTGTGCCAGGAGCCCCCAGAACCAGGGGAGGACTGACATGGCCTTCTTTTCTCCCCATGTTCAACCAGTGCGTCAAGAAGAGGAACGCTCCAGACCTCCTTGTGATCCACTTGGGTGGAAATGACCTCGGGAAAATGAAGGGACTGCTTCTTGTAAAAAAAAATTAAAAAAGATTTGAAGTACCTGAAACCGGTATTTCCAAAAATGAAAATCATTTGGTCTGCAATAAATCAGCGATGTCACTGGAGGTATAGACCCCCAGCCAAAATCGACAAAACCAGAAAGTTTGTCAACAGGGAAATGAGCAATTTTTTAAAACATGACATTGTACATCACCCAGAAATATTGTTCGATAAGTCAGAGCTCTTTTTGAGAGACAATGTACATTTAACTGCAAAAAGCAATGATTTGTTTTGGAATGCAATTGCTGAAATCCTGAAAAATCATGTCTGAATAAAAGAAATAGTGAAATGAAACAAATGTGTTTGTCTTATTTTAAATTTACTGAAAATTTAACTACAATATAACTGCTATTTTTGAATTCTCAAGTGTATAAAACTTTACCTCAAAATGGTCGCCAGGTATAGAAAATATGGCACATATATACTTTGTGTGAAATATCCTTTGTGTGAAAAATATTGATTTACTAGCTATCAAGCAACTAAAATGTGGCAAGAAATAAAGTACCATGAGAAGTTTGCATGAAACTAACCAGATACAAGTTGAAATACCCACCAAAAATTGAAATTAGCCTTAAAAAGCTAACTTTAGCTGATAACAGCTAAAATTTAGTTAAAATAGCTAAATATAGCAGAAAGCAACTATAAGAAGCAAAAATAGCTCAATTTAGCAGAAAGAAGTGGAAAAAAGGCAGAAAATGCCGAAGAATAGCTTAAAAAGCATAATTTTAGCTGCAATAACCAAAAGATATGTTAGCATAACTTGAAACTAAATATAGTTGGAAGTAGTTGAAATTAGTACCCAGAAGGTGAAAAAAGTGGAATTTAAAAAAAAGTTCAGCACGTCTGCTGAAGCAGCTGAAAGAAAACCACGGGGAGAACAGGTTGGGGCACTATCTGGAGGAGTGCACTAACTTTGTAAGTAGACCCTTCAATGTCCACCAGCAGCTCTTTTGATAGCGGCTCTCTGTTTATCGGATCCCTCCTGTACTTGTCAATGTACTTCTCGATCACCTTCCGCTCAAACAAATGGTTTGATACCAGTGATAAGCACGAGTGCTCATACACAGACAACAACCAGCGATCAGTGGGGATGTCAGCTGGTTCTGGGGGCTCCTGGCACACCACAGGGAAAAGGCTGGTAAATTAGAGCCCCAGTTTGACCACTGGAGAGAATGGTTTTAGTCTGACAGGTTTTGGAGTACCAAGAATAAACACTGCAAGGTTTTATTCTGTAGCTTGTTCTGATAAACTTAAACGTGATTCGTGGTTTACGTTCAATTAAAAAAAGATACAGCTTGCAGGATTTCTTTTTATTTCTTTTATGATTTCTAGTATAAACTGCTGTAGTTAATAATACATATTTTGAAGCATGTCCATCCATCCATCCATCCATCCATCCATCTTCTTCCACTTATCCGGGGTCGGGTCGCGGGGGTAGCAGCCTAAGTAGGGAGGCCCAGACTTCCCTCTCCCCAGCCACTTGGAGCAGCTCCTCCGGGGGAATCCCAAGGCGTTCCCAGGCCAGCCGAGAAACATAGTCCCTCCAGCGTGTCCTGGGTCTTCCTCTGGGTCTCCTCCCGGTGGGACATGCCCGGAACACCTCACCAGGGAGGCGTCCAGGAGGCATCCTAACCAGATGCCCGAGCCACCTCAACTGGCTCCTCTCGATGTGGAGAAGCAGCGGCTCTACTCCGAGTCCCTCCCGGATGACTGAGCTTCTCACCCTATCTCTAAGGGAGAGTCCAGCCACCCTGCGGAGAAAACTCATTTCAGCCGCTTGTATCCGAGATCTTGTTCTTTCGGTCACAACCCAAAGCTCATGACCATAGATGAGGGTGGGAACGTAGATCGATCGGTAAATTGAGAGCTTTGCCTTTTGACTCAGCTCTCTCTTCACCACGACAGACCGGTACAGCGCCCGCTTCACTGCGGACGCTGCACCTATCCGCCTATCGATCTCACGCTCCAGTTTTCCCTCATTCGTGAACAAGATCCCGAGATACTTAAACTCCTCCACTTGGGGCAGGACCTCCTCCCCGACCCGGAGAGGGCATGCTACCCTTTTCCGGCTCAAGACCATGGCCTCGGATTTGGAGGAACTGATCCTCATCCCGGCCGCATCACACTCGGCTGCAAACCGCTCCAGTGAAAGTTGTAAATCACGAACTGATGAAGCCAGTAGGACCACATCATCTGCAAAAAACAGAGAAGTGATTCTAAGGCCACCAAAACGGATCCTCTCAACACCTTGGCTGCGCCTAGAAATTCTGTCCATAAAAGTTATGAACAGAATCGGTGACAAAGGGCAACCTTGGCGGAGTCCAACTCTCACCGGAAACGAGCCTGACTTACTGCCGGCAATTCATTCAACCTTTATTTAGTCAGGTAAATCTTTTGAACCTCATGGGCTCATTTACGAAAGCGACCTGCTAAAACTAAAGAACAATGAACAGCAATGATAGAATTTCATTAAACAATAAACAAACAAACAATAAACAATAGAAAACAAAAAGAGAGAAATTTTTTTTTTTTTAACAAAGTATCAAAAAACTAGCAAAACATTATAAGGTAGACGTATAAAATCAAAGACAGGAACAAATCTGCATTGGTTTTTGCCAGGATTCCAACAGATTCTGAAAACCATTTAGGGAGGTCAGGGCCGAGAGCTTCAGATCTTTTTGTAAGATATTCCATGAAGCAGGAGCAGAATAGGAGAAGGCCCTTTTTCCAAGTTCAGTCCTCACTGACGGAACACTGCAGGTAATCATGTCCTGAGAGCGCACACTGTAGCTGCACTCACGCAAAGACATGTAGGAGGAGATGTATGAGGGCAGCAGACCAAGAAGTGATTTAAAGATGAAAATGTACCAGTGGAAGAGTCTGCGTGAGGTTAATGATGTCCAATTAACCAGTGAATACAGGGTGCAGTGGTGGGTACGATAATCACAACCAGTTATGAATCTTAGTGCACCATGATAGACCACATCCAACATCTGCAGGGTGCTTGTAGGAGCATTCATGTAGAGAATGTCACCGTAATCAATGGAGGGAAGGAAAGTCACAGATACAAGGCGTTTCCTAACATTCAGTGTTAGACATGATCTGTTTCTGAAAAAGAAACCCAGTTTAACTTTCAATTTCTTCACTAGGTTTTCCACGTGGAGTTTAAAAGAGAGATGTGAATCGATCAGGATACCCAGATATTTATAGGAATCAACAAACTCAATAGGGACACCATTTGAAGATAAAATCAGAGGAGGATCTGCTGGAACCGCCTTCCTATTTGAAAAAAACATCCCTTTTGTTTTATCAGCATTTAGGACAAGTTTGAGACGGAACAAATCTGACTGGATGATGTCAAAAGCGGATTGTAGTAACTGGAAAGCCTTAGCTACTGTTTTAGCTCGGCAATAAACAACTGTATCATCAGCATAGAAATGTAAGGATGCATCAGGGATGCAGTGACCTACATTAGCTATGTAGATTGTAAAGAGAGTTGGTCCTAAAACTGAGCCTTGTGGTACACCATTTTTAACTGTTAAATAGCTGGAAGAAGCACCGTTATGTTGAACACATTGCCTCCGATTGGAAAGATAGTTAGAAAACCAACCGATGGTGTGATCAGAGAAACCGATTTCTGAGAGCTTATGACACAGGATGTTATGATCCACAGTGTCAAAAGCTTTAGACAGGTCTAAGAAAAGTGCAGCACAATAGTCCTTAGCATCCAATGCTTCAACAACATCATTCAGAACCTTCAGAGAAGCAGTTGTTGTGCTGTGTTTTTTCCTGAAACCAGATTGATGGAGAGGTAAGATGTTAAATGAGTCCAGATAATTTTTGATCTGAGAGTTTATCAGTTTTTCTAGAACCTTGGCTAAGATGCAGAGTTTAGAGATCGGTCGATAATTGTTCAGTGAGGTGGGGTCACCTCCCTTCAGCAAAGGAAGAACAAAGGCTGTTTTCCAAGCATCCGGAATGGTGTTTTGGCTTATGGACAGATTAAAGATGTGGGTCACAGGGACTGTGATGATATGAGCAGCCAGCCTTAAGAAATAAGGTGGAAGTTCATCTGGACCTGCAGATTTTTTAGGATCAAGATCATTTAACAGTTTATTTACCTCACTGACTGAGAACGGAGAAAAAGAGAAGGTGTGATTAACAGATGGTTGACTTGTAGGAGGGATTTGATTTGTAGAAGTTTGATTATTAGATAAAGTGGCCGATTTTCCGTTTGTAACTGTATCAAATAAAGAACTAGAAGCAACAAAATGTTTATTGAAACAGTTCAGGATCTCGTGCTTATTTGACACAGGAACAGAGTCAACAAGAAATTGTGATGGGAGGTCAGATGATTGGGGGGTGCCTGAGAGAGATTTAATGGTTTTCCAGAATTTTTTAGGATCGTTTAGATTTTTGGAGGTCTGAGATAAGAAGTAGTTACGTTTTGCAGCTTTAATGGCAGTTGTGCATTTATTCCTTAGCTGCCGAAATTTCAACCAATCAGTGTCTGAGTGTGATTTTCTTGCTGCTGCCCAAAGATGATCTCTCCAGTGCAGGAGATCAGCTAGTTCAGGAGTAAACCAGGGGCTGTCACGGCCCTTTATCCTGAACTGCCGGAAAGGAGCGTGTTTGTTTACAAAGTAAATGAAACTACCATGAAAATAGTTCCAAGCGGTGTTCACGTCATTGATTTGTAGGATACGTTGCCAATCAAAGTGGGATAGATCCCAAAGGAATGACTGTTCACAGAAACGTTTCAAATCCCTTTTTTGGATTATTCTGGGCTTAGCAGGTGGAAGTTTAGTAGATCTAAGAGCTGCTATTACGGAATGATCACTCAAAACGTTAGCAAATACACCTATACCAGGAAATTTGTGAGGTGCATTTGTGAAAAACAGATCTAAGGTGGAAGATTTTTCGGGACATTTTAAGTTTGGTCTGGTGGGAGAATCGATAAGTTGTGTTAGATTGAGAGATAGGCAACATTCCCTGAATTTATCACAGAGGGGGGTCGACTTATTCCAGTCAATGTTGAAATCTCCTGCCATAACAATCTCATTGTGTTTTAAATTTCCTATGAATTCAGTCAGGGAGGATAGAGCTTCAGGTGTTGCGGAGGGGGGACGATAACAACCTACAACAGTTAAGGGCTGACCTCCTTTCAAACTGATGTTCACAGCTAAAGCCTCAAACTGGTTTGCGATTGTTTTTTTAGACGCAATCGTGGCAGCCAAAGAGTCTCTGATGTAAATAGCGACTCCACCTCCCTTTTTATTACGATCACAACGATAGATCTTAAATTCATTGATTGCCAAGTCATTTTTCGAAACAGATTTTTTGAGCCAAGTTTCAGAGATAACGATCACATCTGCCCCAGAAGAAGTGATTAGGATTTTCAGTTCATCAAGTTTTTTTAGAAGGCTACGAGCGTTTACATGCA
The DNA here is from genome assembly GCA_038048925.1 of Garcialebias charrua. Taxonomy (NCBI): domain Eukaryota; kingdom Metazoa; phylum Chordata; class Actinopteri; order Cyprinodontiformes; family Rivulidae; genus Garcialebias; species Garcialebias charrua. Next base: position 22,453 of record JBBPBX010056227.1, read on the forward strand.
GAAAACGGAGACCTGAAATATTTTTAAACTCATTAGGTGTACAGTAGTTAGTAATTGGCCCTGGGTTGGGCTGAATCCCTGAGATCATTAACAACAATAATATCAGACATTTACCTGACTTCTTTGTCACTGATGTGTAATTACAGGAGTTAACAGTGTGACATTTTGCCCCCATAATTGAACCATGTGAAACATTAATGAAGACACGATCATTCAGAACCCAAAAACAATGAAAGCTGCAGTGATGGGCAGTCCCTGATTCATTCATTCATTCAACCTTTATTTAGTCAGGTAAATCTTTTGAACCTCATGGGCTCATTTACGAAAGCGACCTGCTAAAACTAAAGAACAATGAACAGCAATGGTAGAATTTCCTTAAACAATAAA
>JBBPBX010056228.1:0-22839 GCA_038048925.1 Garcialebias charrua
ATATATATATATATATATATATATATATATATATATATATACAGGTGACCCCCGACCTACGACCCCATCGACCTGCGAACCACGGGACCTACGAACATATCATATTTAATAAAAATATGAAATTACTGTATTAAAAAAAAAAAAAAATTTTTTTTTTTTTTGTGTTTAAATGTTCTTAATTTCATGTTCTGGTTGTTTTAAAGGCTTTATAAATAATAATTATGATAAAAAAGATCATTTCTGATCATTTTTGAGCAATTTTTGAGCAATCTTGGGCAACAGGAAGTAGGTCTTCAGTTTACACGGTCACAAATTAATGTAGAACACCGGACGCTATTTTAGGTTCAGTCACTGGGGTCTCCGGTCACAAATTAATGTAGAACACCGGACGCCATCTTAGGTTAGCTGCCGAGAGCCGGACGAAGACTGGTGACCAGGATGGCTTCATATGGATTAATTACTAGCTGGAAACGTCTCTGTGAACTTTGTGGATGTCTCAGGCAGCAGCGGATTTATCGCCGATCGTGCCAGGCCGCCGTGCGAACACCTCCGGCCGGCCTGGCTACACCTCCGGCCTGGCTAGCTCCAGAGCTAACACTGGAGCTAACACGGGAGCCGGCCTTTTGAACACTGGTGACCAGGATCGCATCATATGGATTAATTACTAGCTGGAATAGCTCTGTGGACGTCTCAGGCTGGAGCAGCGGCTGGAGCAGCAGCTGCAGATTGATCGCGCCGCCGCTCCAACACTAGCTCATGGCTTGGCTAGCAGAAGCTAGCCAGCTAGCTAACACAGGTCTGGAGCAGCTGCGGTGGCTTGCCGGCCCCCGCGCTGCTTGGCCCGAAAACAATCAACGCATGGCAACCTATGTCGGCTTTGACCATCTCAAAGTAAGAAAATATATTTTTATTTATTCTGTAAATGTGAATAGCAATGTTTAACATTACAGTACACTACTGTACATGCTTAAATGTGTGCGCGCGCTCCGTTAGCATGATAAATAAAGGTTGAATGAATGAATGAATGAATAATTTTTTTTTTTAAATATAATTTTCACCCCCTACCTACGAACGGATCGAGCTGCGAACGGTTCTTAGGTCCCAAACTCGTTCGTAGGTTGGGGGTTCCCTGTATACATATATACTGTATTTATATACATATATTAATTATTATTATTTTTAAATTAAATTTATTCATTTGACATCAATAAAAAACAACGTTTAAACATACAGTGTGTAATGTAAAAGACATAAAATTAAAGGAGGCAGAGAGAAGAAATAATCTTATAGTATATACACACATACAGTATATAGTATATGTGTGTAATTAGCTCTGTAACTAAAACTATTATCTCCGGCGCCAACATTATATAAATTAGCTCTGTCCAATATTAACATTCAAGCTGAATGGAGCTCACACCGGAGCAACCTGTCTACGTCATTTACCCATACTGCATTGCAGCGTAAGTGGTGGCGTAGAGGTTAGAGAAGGTTTGCCTGTAATGGGAAAGTTGCCGGTTCAACTCCCCGTGCCGACAACATCGAAATGTGGGTAGGAAAGGTGAAGTACCTGCCTCCACCCTCATTTGTCTCACTCTGAGCCCTTGAGCAAGACTCTTAACCCCCACCATCTGCTCCTCCAGGTGCCCTAGACCGCAGCTCTCTGCTCCACACAGAGGGCTGTGGTAGCTCGGTGTCTGTGGTTGAGTCAGGAAGGACATTCAGTATAAAAATAATCACCACGTCTTCATGGGACTTATAGTTTGCTGTGGTGACCCTTGAAGAAGAGCAGCTGAAATAAAAATAAAAATAAAATCATCCTACATTTTTACAATCTTGTTTTTATAGTTGAAGTAATCGTTTATGGAACAAGGTCTGTTGTTCCAACTAGTCGGAGGTCCCTTTAAGACGTTCCATGTGCCAATGGTGCAACGACGAGGGACAGGCGGATAAGATGAGGTCTGGCAAAAGTCCCTGCAAACCATGATGATTGCAGATTACATCTGGAATGAGAGTAGGGAGCAGGTGGAAGAGAATCTGGGGAAATGGAGGTATGCTCTGGAGAGGAGGAATGAAAGTTAGTAGTAGCAAGTCAGCATCCGTGTGTGTGTGTGTGTGTGTGTGTGTGTGTGTGTGTGTGTGTGTGTGTAGGAAGAGGCAGCAGAGTACAGACATTTGGGAGCCATCCTGAGACACTGTTTGTTGAGCCAATCCGATGGAGACGAGCGGACGGAGGAACTTCACAGGTCAGATACTCCTCTTCTGTCCATTCATCACTCCACTGAGTGACTCTCTGATGAAGAGTGTGATGTGTGGTTGAAGAGTGTGATGTGTGGTTGAAGAGTGTGATGTGTGGTTGAAGAGTGTCATGTGTGGTTGGGAAGATGAGGTGTGTGACGTCACTGCAGGACACGCCGCAGGGTAAGACGAGGGGTTTGCACATGGACTGAGCGGTCGGATTGGACTTTGGGATGATATGAAGATGTTCACATGATAAAATCAAGTTACTGTGTTGGGCGGCTGTGGCTGAGTGGTTAGAGCGGTCGTCCTCCAGTGGGAGAGTTGGGGGTTCGATTCCACCAGCAGTCACATGTTCAAGTGACACTGAACCCATCATTACCTCTGACGCGTGTCCCATCAGTGTGATGAAGCTCTGATTAGTACAGATTCAGATTATCTTTGTAGAGCTGTTATAGAGTTCTGTATGAATGAGTAATGTTTTCTATGATATTAGTGCTTAGTGTATTTTTAGTTGATGTTTTTCTTAGTTCATATCTTGGATGTTATTACTGTTTTTATTTTACATTTTATTGTTGGATGTAACTGGGAACCTGTGTACATACCGTAATCTCATTTCATCACATGTGGTGCGAATGACAATAAAGATTATTTGACTCTGAATGTGAATGTGTGTGTGTGTCATATAAACACAATAATTTTTGTTTATCTGGCAACACTGATCTTGTTGCTTAAATTTAAATAATTTTTGAACATGCTAATCTGGACGATGTTTTTCTCAGTTTAGTCTCAGTGTTGTTGCGGCTGTCTTCACCCCATTTCAAGAGTGCAAGAACTTTGTTTTCAAGCTTCAAGGTTCTTTATCGTCATTTGCATCACGTGTGGTACATGAGGTGGAATGAATTGTGTACTCAGGGTCCCAGTTACCGTACACCCAAAAATAGCAAAAAATATAAAGTAAAAAAAGAAACCGTATACAAGGTTCTAAGATATGTGCTAAATAATAATTATATAATATAATATAATGTATTACGGGTTGTCAGGCTGTTAATACGGTGTATTTTACACTGGCATGGCAGTTGGTTGACAGAAAGCACCCCCAGGTCTAAAAACCTCACTGATGATGATCATGATCTACTTGTCTTCATTTCTAAAGAGTACTGTAGATTAAATTGTAAATTTTGGGGCAGCTGCCACGCCGTGTACAGACGGAGCCGCGGTTCGTTTGATGGAGACAACAAATTAGCGTGCAAGGCCAAGAATATACGTGCATGAAAATAGGTTGTAATTTTCAAATACAGTATCGGTTGGTTGTTAGCTTCTAAATTCAGTTAGACATTGAAAATTGTCACATTTTATAACAATATTGAGTAGACAACTATTTTTTCCAATAGTTACGACACAGTGATGCCACCTTATCACTGTCAAATGTCCCACGAGGCCCCGGTTTTAAGACCAAGACATTGTGGGACATTTTGATCCAAGGGCAGCAGGAGCATTAATCATTGCTACCCTGTGAGAATATTTCCTTCTCATCTTTCCCTTTGTTTTCTCAGCCACACTGTGAATTTGCTGGGTAATCTGCCTCTGCCATGTCTTGATGTACTGTTGATGCCCAAAGTACAACAAGGCTCCATTGAGTACATGGGCGTGAACATGGATGCTGTCAACATGCTGATGGACTTCATGGAGAAAAGGCTTGAGCGGGTAAGAAACTACAGTGTTTGTGTCTTTATCAGGAGGATAAATGAGGCACAGATTGTGTTGTAAAGAGCTTTGAGTATCTTGATTAGATAGAAAGGAGCTATATACAGTAAGTACAGTCCATTTACCATTTCCTTTTACTTAATTAAAATATTTAAATGTACTTAACTGGAGGCATTTCAAATAAACACCCGGCTGCAAGCTAATATCTTGAAATTACAATTTTTTCTGATGATCACGAAGCTGCAAGAGAGCAGGGAGGAAAGAAGGTGGAGAGTGAAAACATGGACCGTTATCATCAGTTCAGTTAAAAAAATTAAATAACTGGTTGTTTTGGTCAAAACCTTAATGGAACTGTGAATAATGCAATTAAAAACAAACTGATGTGGAAAAACAGATTGCAGATGATCAGGGCATATTTTAGCTTGTTCAGGTTTGGATTTGACTTGTGCATTTATCTACACTACAGACATATAGGATTTACCAGTATATGTCCAGTAAACCAGGGAGTGTGGTGAAGATGAGAGTCCAGGCAGGATGGAGTGATGGAGAAAAGTTTCAGGAGTGATTTGTGACAAAAAGGTGTCAGCAAAGGTCAAAGGAAAAGTTTACAAGACAGTGGTGAGACCAGCTATGTTGTATGGTCTGGAGACAGAGACATGGACAAAAAGACAGGAGACAGAACTGGAAGTGGCAGAAATGAAGATGTTGAGGTTCTCCTTAGGAGTGACAAGGATGGATAAGATCAGGAATGAGATCATCAGAGGTACAGCACATGTTGAACAACTGGGAGATAAAGTTAGGGAGGCCACACTGAGATGGTTTGGACATGTCCAGAGGAGGGACAGTGGTTGGGACATGTCCAGAGGAGGGACCATGCAGGTAGTTGGAGTGAGAACAGAGGATGCAGAGGACAGAGTGAGATGGAGGAGGAGGACTCACTGTGGATACCCTGAAGAGGGAAAATCTAAAAGAAGAAGAAGTGTTTATACAGGTAGTCCTCGACTTACGAACGAGTTCCGTTCCTACGCACCGTTCGTAACCCGATTTTTACGTAAGTCGGAACTCATTACACGTGGCGTTCGTAAGTCCGGATTTTTTGCCGTAAGACGGAAACTGCATGCTAACGCTGTGCCGCACACCCGTTTATCGACATGAGACTGAACAAGCGTACATACTGGTCCATAAACATGCACAGAACTTTATTTACAAACAGTTAGCCAACACATTACACCACACATTCATCTATAAACACATACCTGTACAGTACTTACTGTACAACAGTACTGTTCAGAGCGCGTTCGTAAGTCCGGATTGCCGTAAGTCGAGGACTCCCTGTATATACAAACAAATTCAAGGATCATATTTCTCACTTGGTACTCGTAGCTTGTCAGGCTGTTGGACATTTGTAAGAACTGAGTTCAACTGTTACGTGACAGTCACAAATAAAATAAAAAAATAGCAATTGCTTTGTACAAATGTTCCACTTTCCTGTCACTTTCATGCAACAAACTCTCAAACTCCTGGAGACGTTTGACAATTAGGAGTCTTGGAGTTGGACCCATGAAGGACTCATAAAACACTCTTGAATGACTGATGAAGAAAATGGTCTCATGAAGGCCTCTTGGAGCACTCATGAAGGAGTGGGATTTAAAAAACACATTGAATACTCATGAAGTCCAACTCATGAATGACTCATGAAGGATGAATGGAGTGGAGCAGATTAAGATAATTTACCTGCCTGCTGAAGGTTTGCCGGTTCGTTTTTCAAGGACATACAGTAAGTTGAAGGAGACTCCATAGGAATTTCTGAAGGAGTCATGAATGACCCACAAGGACTTTTGAAGGACTTCATGAGGACATCTGTTGGATGAGCAGAGTAGAATGTGATCCCTGCTGAAGTCTCACCCGTGTCTTTCAGGGACATAAGTTGAAGGAGACTCTTCTACCGTCTATGAACTTACTGACTGAGAGTGCCCGCATCCATCGAGAGACCAGAAAGTTTCTGAGGTCAAAGGTTAGCACTGGGCTGGGATAAGGGGCTGATGTTTGAGTCCAACGACTGATGACGTAGGTATCCCTGGATGTGTGCTTGGTGTTAAGGTGCTGCCCCCGCTTCGGGATGTGACAAACAAACCAGAAGTGGGTGATTCTCTGAGAAACAAAGTAGTCCGTCTCATGACGCACATCGACACTGATGTGAAGGACTGTGCTGCTGAATTCCTCTTCGTTCTCTGCAAAGAAAGTGGTGAGGGATTATTTCTTAGGTTTAATATTTTGTTTCTTTTTACTTATTTTTAGCCGTTGCATTACTACTGCCTACTTCTTTACCCACAACCTATAATATGATCTGAAAAACTATTTCAGTATTTAGCTCATGACTCATTGATTTAATATCTGTGTATAATATTGAATCGTTCTCATTGAAAATCTGAACTGGATGAAGTTATGGATATGGACAGAAAGAAATAAAGTTCCCCCTTTTTCAGTTCACAGACTTTACGTATCAGGCCAAAATGAAAAGGGTCTGTTCTTCACCAGACCTCTACCAAATCAAGTCTAGTCCCAGAGCCGTTGCTATAAAGAAAAGACATGAGCCTAAAAGAAGCAAATGTTGCTGTCCATCACTAGAAAGGGTCAAATGTCATTTGCAAACCAATTGGAGTCAATCATTTCTACAGAAAGAAATATTTTATTTTACAACTGGAGAACACGTAAGATCTTTCTCTTAATCTTCTGAGGAGTGGACATTCCAGTTCAGAGTGTACAATGTTCGAGAATTGAGCTCCAGCTCAGATTACTAAAGCCTCTGTTTGGTTGAACGTCGTTCGGCGTTTTCAGTTCACAACAGTTATATGTTAGGATGAAAATGAGGGGTTCAGTGTCCCTTTCCTGGACAGGGGTTACCAGAATCCAATCTGGAGCCAGGCCTGGGGGAAGGGCTCATTGACAAGAGCCCGGTGACCGAAACTCTGCCCATGTAGTTCAGTCTGGCTCAGTCTGAATTAACAATATGGGTTTGCCCTTCTGTGCAACCACCACCTGCTGGATGGGCCATATGGGTTGGGTGCAATGGGCTTTTGGCAGCAGCCAAAAGGTCAGAGTCAGAGAATCTTTATTGTCATTTGCACCACATGTGGTACATGTGATGAAACGAGATTATGTACACAGGGTCCCAGTTACATCCAACAATAAAAAGTAAAAGAAAAACAGTAATAACATCTAAGATATGAACTAAGAAAAACATCAACTAAAAATACACTAAGCACTAATATCATAGAAAACATTACTCCAAACAGCAGCACGAACATGAGTCTGTATGAGCAGATGGGCACGAATGAACACAGCAACATGAAACAGATCAGCAGCAACATGAAACAGATCAGCAGCAACATGAAACAGATCAGCAGCAACATGAAACAGATCAGCAGCAACATGAAACACATCAGCAGCAACATGAAACAGATCAGCAGCAACATGAAACAGATCAGCAGCAACATGAAACAGATCAGCAGCAACATGAAACAGATCAGCAGCAACATGAAACAGATCAGCAGCAACATGAAACACATCAGCAGCAACATGAAACACATCAGCAGCAACATGAAACACATCAGCAGCAACATGAAACACATCAGCAGCAACATGAAACACATCAGCAGCAACATGAAACAGATCAGCAGCAACATGAAACACATCAGCAGCAACATGAAACACATCAGCAGCAACATGAAACACATCAGCAGCAACATGAAACACATCAGCAGCAACATGAAACACATCAGCAGCAACATGAAACACATCAGCAGCAACATGAAACACATCAGCAGCAACATGAAACACATCAGCAGCAACATGAAACACATCAGCAGCAACATGAAACACATCAGCAGCAACATGAAACACATCAGCAGCAACATGAAACACATCAGCAGCAACATGAAACACATCAGCAGCAACATGAAACACATCAGCAGCAACATGAAACACATCAGCAGCAACATGAAACACATCAGCAGCAACATGAAACACATCAGCAGCAACATGAAACACATCAGCAGCAACATGAAACACATCAGCAGCAACATGAAACACATCAGCAGCAACATGAAACACATCAGCAGCAACATGAAACACATCAGCAGCAACATGAAACACATCAGCAGCAACATGAAACACATCAGCAGCAACATGAAACACATCAGCAGCAACATGAAACACATCAGCAGCAACATGAAACACATCAGCAGCAACATGAAACACATCAGCAGCAACATGAAACACATCAGCAGCAACATGAAACACATCAGCAGCAACATGAAACACATCAGCAGCAACATGAAACACATCAGCAGCAACATGAAACACATCAGCAGCAACATGAAACACATCAGCAGCAACATGAAACACATCAGCAGCAACATGAAACACATCAGCAGCAACATGAAACACATCAGCAGCAACATGAAACACATCAGCAGCAACATGAAACACATCAGCAGCAACATGAAACACATCAGCAGCAACATGAAACACATCAGCAGCAACATGAAACACATCAGCAGCAACATGAAACAGATCAGCAGCAACATGAAACAGATCAGCAGCAACATGAAACACATCAGCAGCAACATGAAACAGATCAGCAGCAACATGAAACAGATCAGCAGCAACATGAAACAGATCAGCAGCAACATGAAACAGATCAGCAGCAACATGAAACAGATCAGCAGCAACATGAAACAGATCAGCAGCAACATGAAACAGATCAGCAGCAACATGAAACAGATCAGCAGCAACATGAAACAGATCAGCAGCAACATGAAACAGATCAGCAGCAACATGAAACAGATCAGCAGCAACATGAAACAGATCAGCAGCAACATGAAACAGATCAGCAGCAACATGAAACAGATCAGCAGCAACATGAAACAGATCAGCAGCAACATGAAACAGATCAGCAGCAACATGAAACAGATCAGCAGCAACATGAAACAGATCAGCAGCAACATGAAACAGATCAGCAGCAACATGAAACAGATCAGCAGCAACATGAAACAGATCAGCAGCAACATGAAACAGATCAGCAGCAACATGAAACAGATCAGCAGCAACATGAAACAGATCAGCAGCAACATGAAACAGATCAGCAGCAACATGAAACAGATCAGCAGCAACATGAAACAGATCAGCAGCAACATGAAACAGATCAGCAGCAACATGAAACAGATCAGCAGCAACATGAAACAGATCAGCAGCAACATGAAACAGATCAGCAGCAACATGAAACAGATCAGCAGCAACATGAAACAGATCAGCAGCAACATGAAACAGATCAGCAGCAACATGAAACAGATCAGCAGCAACATGAAACAGATCAGCAGCAACATGAAACAGATCAGCAGCAACATGAAACAGATCAGCAGCAACATGAAACAGATCAGCAGCAACATGAAACAGATCAGCAGCAACATGAAACAGATCAGCAGCAACATGAAACAGATCAGCAGCAACATGAAACAGATCAGCAGCAACATGAAACAGATCAGCAGCAACATGATGTGATTTTTCACAGTGATTATTCTGGTTAGATATTCATGAGTCTAACAGCCTCAGGGTAGAAGCTGTTCCTCAGTCTAGTGGTTCTACACTTAATGCTCCTCAACCTCCTTCCTGAGGGGAGTGGGGCAAAAAGTGTGTGTGCTGGGTGAGTGGGGTCCTTCATGATGCAGATGGCTCTCTTCCTGCAAAAGGTGAGGACCATAGCATTCTTACACCGCCTTACCAAATCTAACTCTTTTGACATTGAATGCAACCTCTCTGGTGGGAAAAGAGCCTGAGCTTCTGTGTGAGTTTGAGAGGTACCAACAAGGTGTAATCAAGCTCATCTTGATGACAGCCTGTGTTCTGGAACAAATCTACTTGAGAAGGGCTGGACCTTATTTCACTCTGGAGTTGCCCACAAGGAGGCACTAGGATATTGTGGGTCTACAAATTTACCCTCCCTGGGTTGGTGCCTATGTGTTGGAGTTTTTCCCAGTAGATGAGAATGTTGCTTCTCTAACTCTTCAGGTGCAGAGATGAGCCCTAACTGTTGTTTAAGCGTTTATGGCAAACAGCAGTTCAGAGTACCCAGCCTTCTTGAAATCTTTAGCAGGGAGGTTGGAAGGTGCTCTGGCTGGGGACTCCATCTGAAGTCCATACATATTAAGGGACTTCAATGCCCATGGAAGTAATGACAGTGTAATCCTGAGAGGCGTGATTAAGGGGAATAGCCTCTCTGATCTGAATTCAAAAGTTCTTCTGGTGTTGTTCTTCTATGCTTGTAAATGTTTGTCTACAACAAACACATGTTCCAACTTAAGGATGTCCATAAGTGCCCATGGCATCCGGACACTCTAGGCTCCTGATTGAAGCAAGGGAAGCTGCTGTACAGACTCTGTAGACCCAAACACGTAGTTAGGGTTTGCTGGAAACGCATGGCTGTAAAATCCTGTTAAAAGGATCTTTAACTCCCACATCCGACAGAACTTCAAGCACATCCCAGCTAAGGTGGGGAACATTAAGTCTGAGTGGGCTATATTCTGCCCCTCCATTGTTGAGGTAGCTGTCCTGAACTTTGGCCACCAAGTTGTTGGTGCCTCTCATGGTGGTCTTTCTCAAACTTGGTGAACATTCTGGGTGAGGGAGGTCAAGAATGAGTCTTATCAAGCCTCGTTTGTTGAGGATATCAGCGGTCTACGCAAGCTGCAACCCTGGCTGTTGCTGAGGCAAAGGTTCAGCTGTAGTAGGAGTTCAGTGAGTCCGTGAGGTTCAAGAAGAAAAAGCAAAAAGCAACTGTTTGCTAACACTGTGGATAGTGGAGGTGGGGCGCTGTTGGCCTCAACTCATGATGATGATGGTGGAAGAAATATTTTGTAGGACCTTCTTAATAATAATAATAATAATAATAATAATAATGAATTCAATTTATAACGCACTTTTCATTAATGAAAATCTCAAAGTGCTTAACTTCATATGCATGTTTTGTATGGAGGAGGTTGGGTGAGGGGGCTTTTAAGTGGGTCCATTCATAATCAAGGCTGAGGTTGCATTGCCGAGGTAGTTTGAAAAGCTTCACAATGGCAGGGCTCCAAAGGTGGACAAGATCTGTCCTGAGTACCTCAAGGCTCTGGATGTTGTCTAGATTGACACACCTTTGTAACATCACATGGACATCGGGGGCAGTGCTACTGGATTAGCAACCTGGGATGGTGGTACCCCTTTTATAAGAGGGTTGATCGGAGGGTGTGATCCAATTACAAGAAAAAACACTCCTCAGCCGAAGAACTATTTAGGAGTGATGAGAGTCTGGCTGATGGTCAAACCCTGAATTCAGGAGTAAAAATGTGGGTTCCTGTGGAACACTGGACCAGTGAGGGTTCTGTGGCCATGGGCCAGTCAGTCCCTAAACAAAGGGTGAAAGTCTAGTTTACATATCCAAGACAGAACCCGCATTGTTCTGTATTTGATGTTCGACCGTCAACTGGACTTTCATCTTTAGTACCCCTGAATAGATCTTACTGGGAGATTAATAATAATAATAATAATAATCATTTTATTTAAAAGCGCCTTTCAGGACACCCAAGGACACTTAACAAACCAATACAGTTCAAACATTATCAGCGACAAATTGAAATATAAAATACATAAAGATTATAAAATGCAAAATAATAAAAATACATTTAGTAAAGTTAATGATAAGCTAGTCTAAAGAGATGTGTTTTCAGGGCTGTCTTGAACAGAGAAAGGGAGGTGGTGTTTCGAAGGTCTGGTGGTAGAGCGTTCCAGAGGTGAGGGGCAGAGCAGGTGAAGGCCCTGCTCCCCATGGTGGAGAGGCGGGCAGAGGGTACATGGAGATGTAGTGAAGAGGAGGATCTGAGAGAGCGTGATGGGATGGAGATTTGTAGGAGGTCAGATAGATAAGGAGGGGCAAGGTTGTGGATAGCTTTGAACGTGAGGAGTAGAATTTTGAAGATGATGCGTGATTTAACCGGGAGCTAGTGGAGCTGCTGCAGGACAGGAGTGATGTGGTTATAGTAGGAGGTTGTGGTGCGATACCCCTTCAAATACCAGCACAAACACAGCATACCAACTGTCAGCATGATGGTGGAGGGATGATGGTTCGACTTGCTTTGCAGCCAAAGACTGAGTTGACCATAAACTATATTTCCACTCACAGCTGTTCCATTTTGCATAGTTTCTGTTAAACTGTAGAATCTGTGTGTGAATTTGTTATGCTTGAGATCAGATTTGAATAATTTTAGAATCTGTAAAGACAGGATCATTTTAATATGTTCTGGGACTTAAAACTCATGAAATAAAAGAAGGTGGGCATTTTCTTTTTGCAGGACTGTAAATAAAAACAATATGAACAGAAAACACATTAGAAAACAAACCATAACAGTCAACAGCAGTCTTTCATGACGTGGATAGAAACTCAGTAATTATATGACTGCTGATGCTTTTTTAATATTTTTGTTGACTATAACTGCTGCCTAATGCCAATGTTTGTCTCTTCAGTTTCAAGGTTTATTAAGTACACTGGATATGGTAATGCTGCTGGCCTGCTTGCTGCAAGGGGGCTGCTTCGAGGGGGCAAAGGCCCTGGGATCTACTCCGAAGATGAAGACTCTGATACAGAGGAGTACAGGGAGGCAAAGTCCCGGTCAGTACCATCAATTAGATCTCATCTCCTGTTTTGAACTCAAAATCTACTTGTATGCTGACGATACTCAAGTCTACATCAGTAGCCCTCAATAAGTCACAGTCCCCCCTCTCTCACTGGTCAACTGCCTGTGGGATATTGAGTGACTTGTAATCTACTCATTCAACAGCAATAAAATTTAGCTCTTTTTGTTGCCGTAAAGTCTTTACAAGGTTTGGGTGGACATTTTCTTCTGGAGATAGAGGGGTGTTCGTCTTTCCATCCCTTTTGGTTCCTTTATGTTGACCTGAACTCCATTCTCTCTTTTACATCATATATCAGATTTGTAACAAAATCTGCTTAGTTCACCAAGAATATTGTATTGTATTGGTTGGAGTGTACATATGTGTGTATGTATGCTTTCTTTTATCTTTTATTTGCACCTATATGCCGAAGCAAGTTCCTAGTCTATGAATCCTGTTCATTGACAATGGCCAAACTGACTGACTCTGAAGATACATCTCAAGACCCTGACCTTACTTCCCCGACTCCGTGTCAAAAACCCTTATCCACACCTTCATCATTTCCTGTTTGAACCCCTTTCATGAAAGCTGGTACATGGAAAAAAAAAATCCTTATCCAAAATTGGCTTTCCTATTTTCTTTTCTGAAGTGTGCCCAAGTATAAACCATGAATTTATGGGCAGCTGCCAAGGTGGGTACAAAGCAGTTTGAGGTGGGTAGGATGTGGGCAGAGGGATGTAATGTGCAGGGCCTCATGTATCAACCGTGCATGCGCACAAAAACCTTGCGTGCGTCACTATCCACGCAAAACCCCGTATGTATCAAAACTGAACTGAACGTGAATATGTGCGCATCCAAGTACATTTCCACGCCAGCTCCAGAGCACGCGTACGCACGTTTCTGTGGTTCTTGTTCCTTTGGCGACACTTACAGGTGATTCAGAGAAACTGAAGCCCCACAGTCTGTGGTTGACTTTAAGAGCGGCTTGAAGACCTTTCTTTTCAACCGAGCATACTCTACCTCCTCATGATTCTACTTTTGATCTTAGCTGATACTGTTGTTGATTTTAATTGTTTTATTATTTGTTTTATTGACATTTAATTATGTTGCACCTTGTAGCACTTTGAGATTTCATTAATGAAAAGTGCGTTATAAATTGAATTCATTATTATTATTATTATTATTATTATTATTATTAACTGTTCATGATGTGAAAATGATTAATATTCCCACCAAACACACATGATAACAATTATTACATCCACATGGACGCAAATAAAGGACGCGCAAAGTTGTGCAAAAAATACATTTAACAGGAACGGATTCAGCCTTACTGGAGGATATAATAAATAGTGTAACACGCAGAGCATTTATTTATAAACAGATATAATTTTCTGATCTATGATATGGCTTATCAGCCGTTTTCAGGAATAATCCTTTTTCATTTTGGCACTGCTGCGCTCTGGAGCACAACGCAGGAACCGTGCACAACGCGTGCAGAAGCAGCGATCAAACTGTTCCCGAGCTTTCCAGAGGGAGCTGGCAGGTCGATCGGGACTGTGCCAGTCCAGTCCACACAAAGCCGGATCATGTCCANTTTCATTCATTCAACCTTTATTTATACAGGCTAGCCTCGTTGAGTCACGGGGACTCATTTACAAGAGGGACCTGTCTCACTCACACCAAACAACCATCCACTCTCACACTCACACCTAGGGTCAATTTAGAGTCACCAATCAGCCTAACAAGCATGTTTTTTGGTCTGTGGGAGGAAACCGGAGTACCCGGAGGAAACCCACGCATGCACGGGGAGAACATGCAAACTCCACCCAGAAAGGCCCCGGACCGGGATTTGAACCGGCAACCTTCACATTCCGAGAACCAAATTAAGGACCATGGGAGACCGGGCTTTCAGTGTGGCTGCTCCCCGCCTGTGGAACTCTCTTCCTGACTGTCTGAGAGCCCCACAGTCTGTGGTTGACTTTAAAGGTTCAGTCTGCAGTTTCTGTAGAACTGCAGCACTTAGAAAAAATTTCAACAGGCAAAGCATTCTGATCCCTCCCCCTCAGAGCCATATATGGCTCTGCTCTCCCATGGTCTGCTGAAATTCAAATTCAAGCTCTGTTTTTATTGGCTGATTCAAATTCAAGCTCTGTTTTTATTGGCTGGTTACAAACTCTGTTTTTATTGGCTGGAAAATGGCGGGTCACTTTTTCTTTTTAGAAATGCTTATTTACCACCTGGAGAAGCAAGGGGACAATATATATATATATTTTTTTTCAGAGATTACCTGGCTAACATCAGTCTGTCAGGAGATAGTGACAGAGTGAAGAAATATGTTTATAAAAAATGTTACATACTGCAGCTTTAAGAGCGGCTTGAAGACCTTTCTTTTCAACCGAGCATACTCTACCTCCTCATGATTCTACTTTTGATCTTAGCTGATACTGTTATTGATTTTATTGTTTTATTATTTGTTTTATTGACATTTAATTCTGTTGCACCTTGTAGCACTTTGAGATTTTCATTAATGAAAAGTGCATTATAAATTGAATTCATTATTATTATTATTATTATTATTATTATTATTATTATAGAACCCGCATTGTTCTTTCTGTATTTGATGTTCGACCGTCAACTGGACTTTCATCTTTAGTACCCCTGAATAGATCTTACTGGGAGGTTGTGGTGCGATACCCCTTCAAATACCAGCACAAACACAGCATACCAACTGTCAGCATGATGGTGGAGGGATGATGGTTCGACTTGCTTTGCAGCCAAAGACTGAGTTGACCATAAACTATATTTCCACTCACAGCTGTTCCATTTTGCATAGTTTCTGTTAAACTGTAGAATCTGTGTGTGAATTTGTTATGCTTGAGATCAGATTTGAATAATTTTAGAATCTGTAAAGACAGGATCATTTTAATATGTTCTGGGACTTAAAACTCATGAAATAAAAGAAGGTGGGCATTTTCTTTTTGCAGGACTGTAAATAAAAACAATATGAACAGAAAACACATTAGAAAACAAACCATAACAGTCAACAGCAGTCTTTCATGACGTGGATAGAAACTCAGTAATTATATGACTGCTGATGCTTTTTTAATATTTTTGTTGACTATAACTGCTGCCTAATGCCAATGTTTGTCTCTTCAGTTTCAAGGTTTATTAAGTACACTGGATATGGTAATGCTGCTGGCCTGCTTGCTGCAAGGGGGCTGCTTCGAGGGGGCAAAGGCCCTGGGATCTACTCCGAAGATGAAGACTCTGATACAGAGGAGTACAGGGAGGCAAAGTCCCGGTCAGTACCATCAATTAGATCTCATCTCCTGTTTTGAACTCAAAATCTACTTGTATGCTGACGATACTCAAGTCTACATCAGTAGCCCTCAATAAGTCACAGTCCCCCCTCTCTCACTGGTCAACTGCCTGTGGGATATTGAGTGACTTGTAATCTACTCATTCAACAGCAATAAAATTTAGCTCTTTTTGTTGCCGTAAAGTCTTTACAAGGTTTGGGTGGACATTTTCTTCTGGAGATAGAGGGGTGTTCGTCTTTCCATCCCTTTTGGTTCCTTTATGTTGACCTGAACTCCATTCTCTCTTTTACATCATATATCAGATTTGTAACAAAATCTGCTTAGTTCACCAAGAATATTGTATTGTATTGGTTGGTGTGTACATATGTGTGTATGTACCGGTATGCTTTCTTTTATCTTTTATTTGCACCTATATGCCGAAGCAAGTTCCTAGTCTATGAATCCTGTTCATTGACAATGGCCAAACTGACTGACTCTGAAGATACATCTCAAGACCCTGACCTTACTTCCCCGACTCCGTGTCAAAAACCCTTATCCACACCTTCATCATTTCCTGTTTGAACCCCTTTCATGAAAGCTGGTACATGGAAAAAAAAAATCCTTATCCAAAATTGGCTTTCCTATTTTCTTTTCTGAAGTGTGCCCAAGTATAAACCATGAATTTATGGGCAGCTGCCAAGGTGGGTACAAAGCAGTTTGAGGTGGGTAGGATGTGGGCGGAGGGATGCAATGTGCTGGTGAACAGTTTCAAAAGCCACGCAGACCAAAACAGGCTTATAGATGTTCATAAATTAGCTGCGCAAAACGTGGCTGTACTGACTGCTGGTTGCAGACACTCCGAATTCAGTGAGACCACAACAGAAAATGTGTTTAATGCAATTTATTCTTAAATTCTGAGTCACTCCAATCGTTGCAGCTGCCGTTACAAGGAGCCCAGGCCTCTGCACATGTGTTGTTGTTTTTAGTATTTTACCTTGTTTTACAACACCTATTGTTTTATACACTACTTTATTTTAATTGCATTTTTATTGTACTTTATTGTTTGTACCTCCTCTGTGTTCTTTGTTTAAATCAGGTCCCTCTTGTAAATGAGTCCTTGAGGCTCAATGAGACTAACCTGTAGAAATAAAGGTTGAATGGAAAAACAGACTGAATGGGTCTATAACCTGAAACTTTATTCCAACAGCTTGTTCTTTAACAATCCCTCATTTTAGCTTTTATTTTCTGGGGAAAGCTTACTTAGTTCGAGGCGTTAAAGATTTAGACGTTGTCAAAATGATTTGCACATTTACAGAAATATCATCCGAAACCATTCTCCAAGGTCTGGGTTCAAGTTTAACTGCACCCAGAGCTGCGCTGCCAGTGATCACGTGTTTCTGAAGTTGGTAATATTGTAAAATAAATAAAATCCAACTACCCAAGATTATCTATTTTAGTCTGCCATTATTGATGAAACTCATATTGCCTGTGTCTTTATGGTTGAGGTATTTAACTTCAACCAAATTATGCTGTGAAATGATGACGTATCGATTTTGCTAAAATCTTAATGTTGCATGATCTGAAAAATTTTAATTCTGTAAGTGCTCGAAGTATTTGAAATTTCTCTCGGCTACTACACCCCCTGACTCTGAGGCCCACGTCTGTAAAACTGGCTGTTCTTGTTGTTTTTGTGCTGGCTAAGCTTGTTTAGCTGTGGCGGCCATCTTGAAGTCAGTCAGTTGTGCAGTTTATGTGAAATGAGCTCATTTTAAAGAAGTTGTTCAAGATATTGCAGTATTTCACGAGCTCATGCATAAATAACACTTTGTTCAAGATACAAAATACTACAACTCTGTTCTTTTGCATTAGGTTTTAGCAGTTTTTGTTAGGATTTTGTTTTTTGTGTTAGTTTTTCAGTGTATTTTTATTTTTATGTGTCAGGTTGTTGCATTTTGTTGTGTTGGGCATTCCCTTTCCTTCGTGTCAGCTAATTGCATTTTTTTCCCACATGAAGTTTTAGTGGGGATTTTTGCATTAAGTTTATGTTTCTTCACATCAGGTTTGTGGGTTCTTTCAGTTTTTTCATCCTAAGAGGATTAGTTTAAAAGTTTGGCATAAAAGGCAGCGAGCAAGCGTTTGTAGAAGCTCAGCTTTTTGTGTCTCGGTTTGTTTGTGTGTCCAGAATCAACCCGATCACAGGAGTTGTAGAGGAGGAGCAGCCCGATCCCATGGAGGGGATGACGGAGGAGCAGAAGGAGCACGAGGCCATGAAGCTGCTCAACATGTTCGACAAACTCTCCAGGTCCCACAAACACTCCACACCACAGCTACTTTGAACTAATCCATACAGATGTTTTACCAGGTGTTTGTGTGTGCACTGTGCGTTTCTTGGATTAATACAGCTACAGATTATATAAAAAAATAGTTTTCACCTTCACATTTCATGATGTTTAGTGTTGTGTGCACCGTACTGCAGGACCAGTGTGATCCAGCCCATGCAGCTGGACATGGACGGGAACATGAGGGAGATGACCACAAAGGATCTGCACAGACTGACCCACAACCCCGTGGTCCAGCCAGAGGGACCAGCTGCTTCGGACAGCGACGACGAGACTTAGCTCGAACCTCGGCTTCTGCGTTAACCAGAATAAGAATTATTAACTGTAAACGTCAAAAATGTAGTTTGATTTTCTGACAGTCTCTTCATTTAATGTCCTGTTTGCAAGTTTATTTAAATAACAAGTATTCAGACGTTTGCTTTTTGTTTATTAGATGTTGGAACGCAATATTTTGTTTATTGGGGGCAGCGATAACTTCTACATGAAAAAATAAAGTCTTTCAGTTTGACAGTTTTATGTATCATCATATAATTATATAATAATAATAATCCGGATCTAACATTATTCAAATTTGACCTACAGTGAACTAAAACAGAGAAAAGACATAATTTATAAAACAATATAAAACCAAAACGTTAAAGCTGTGAGTGAAAACGTTGCTTCCACAGGGTTTCAGAGTCAGGAGCAGCTGATCAAATGTATTGATTAGCCGATCATCAGTGTGAGCTCCTCTAAAGTGAAGCACACAAGTAAAAATATGAATATACATGTATATATTTATATACTGTATACAGTATATATATATATATATATATACATATAGTATATATATACTGTATATACATATATATATACATATATATACAGGTGACCCCCTAGTTACGTACGAGTTAGGGAGATAAGAACTGTTCGCAGCTCGATTCTGCCGTAGCTAGGGGGTGAAAATAGCGTCCAGTTCGTAGGTCCTTATTCCGTTCGTAGGTCGTGGAAATACCGCTAACGGAGCGCGCGCACACATTTAAGCATGTACAGTAGTGTACTGTAATGTTAAACATTGCTATTCACATTTACAGAATAAATAAAAATATAATTTCTTACTTTGAGATGGTCAAAGCCGACATCTTAGGTTGCCATGCGTTGATTGTTGTCGGGCCGAGCAGCGCCGCGGCCGGCGAGCTAACCACGGCAGCTGCTCGAGGCCTGTTAGCTTCTGCTAGCCAGGCCATGAGCTGGTGTTGGAGCGGCGGTGCGGCGATCAATCTGCAGCTGCTGCTCCAGCCTGAGACGTCCACAGAGCGATTCCAGCTAGTAATTAATCCATATGATGCGATCCTGGTCACCAGTCTTCAAAGGCCGGCTCCCGGCAGCTAACCTAAAATGGCGTCCGGTGTTCTACATTAATTTGTGACCGGAGACCCCCGTGACTGAACCTAAAATGGCGTGCGGTGTTCTACATTAATTTGTGACCGTGTAAACTGAAGACCTACTTCCTGCTGCCCAATACAGGTAGTCCCCGACTTACGAGCGCTCTGACTTACGAGGTCCCGGACTTACGAGCATGCATCTCGTAAAAAAAATTTTAAAAAAATAATAATAATAATAATTTTTTTTTTTACTTTTTATTTATTTTTTATAAATGAATACATGTACAGTACTGGACAGTCACCAAGCACTTAGCCTATCCTAACACAGTTTTTAAAGATGAAGGAATAAGTTGAATTGTCTGCCTTTCACATAAAGGGAGCAAGCTCCCTATGGAGCCTGCAGGGAGGAGGGAGACAATTCAACTGACTCCTTCATCTTTAAAAACTGTGTTAGGATAGGCTAAGTGCTTGGTGACTGTACAGTACTGTACATTTATCTATTTATAAATAAAAAACAATAAAAAATAAAAATACTGTATATACTGTATATTTTTAATAAATAGATAAATGTACAGTACTGTACAGTCACCAAGCACTTAGCCTATCCTAACACAGTTTTTAAAGATGAAGGAATCAGTTGAATTGTCTCCCTCCTCCCTGCAGGCTCCATAGGGAGCTTGCTCCCTTTATGTGAAAGGGAGACAATTCAACTTATTCCTTCATCTTTAAAAACTGTGTTAGGATAGGCTAAGTGCTTGGTGACTGTCCAGTACTGTACATGTATTCATTTATTAAAAAAATAAAAAAATATATATATATATATTATTTTTTTTTTACTATGTGATCCTACTTACGAATTTTTGACATACGAGCGCCCCCTAGGGACGGAACTCGCTCGTAAGTCGGGGACTACCTGTAATGAATTCAATTTATAACGCACTTTTCATTAGTGAAAATCTCAAAGTGCTACACACATTGAATGCTACACACATTCATACACCGGTAGCGGCAGACTACCATGCAAGGTGCTTTCCAGTCCTACCGGGAGCAACTTGGGGTTAAGTGTATTGCCCAAGGACACAACGACACATGGTGTGGGGAACTGGGATTCGAACCGCCAACCTTCTGCCTACCTGTGGGAGGACAGGTTCTGACTGTTGTTTGTGCTTATGTGCCAAACAGCAGCTCAGATTACCCACCATTTTTTGGAGTCCTTGGAGGGGGTATTGGAGAGTGCACCTCTTGGGGACTCCCTTGTTCAACTGGGGGACTTCAACACTCACATGGGCAATGACAATGAGACCTGGAGGGGTGTGGTTGGGAGGAACGGTCCCCCTGATCTGAACCCGAGTGGTGTTCTGTTATTGGACTTCTGTGCTCATCATGGACTGTCCATAACAAACACCATGTTCAAACATGAGGGTGTCCATATGTGCTCTTGGCACTAAGACACTCTAGGTCGCAATTCGATGATCAACTTTGTTGTTGTCTCATCTGATCTGCGGCCGCATGTCTTGGACACGGGTGAAGAGAGGGGCGGAGCTGTCCACTGACCACCTGATGGTGAGTCTGCTCCGATGGTGTGGAAGGATGCCGGTAAGACCTGGCAGACCCAACCGTATTGTGAGGGTTTGCTGGGAACATCGGGCAGAGTCTCCCTTGAGACGGAACTTTAACTCACCTCCGGGAGAGCTTCGAACACGTCCAGGGGAGGCAGGGGACATTAGGTCTGCGTGGGCCATGTTCTGTGCCCTTATTGTCAAGGCAGCTTATTGGAGCTGGGGCCGCAAGGTGGTTGGTGCCTGTCACGGCTGTAACCCTCGAACCTAGTGGTAGATACCAGCGGTGAGGGATGCTGTCAGGTTGAAGAAGGAGTCCTATTGGGCTTTTTTGGCCTGTGGGACCCCAGAAGCAGCCGATAGGTACCGGCAGTCCAAGCGGCATGCGGCTCGGGTGGTCGCTGAGGCAAAAACTCGGGCATGGGGGGAGTTTAGAGGGACCATGGAGCATGACTTCTGTATGGCTTCGAGGCAATTCTGGTCCACCATGGGGGTAAGGGGGGGCTGTACAAACTCTAAAACTATTTATAGTGGAGGTGGTTTGCTGCTGACCTCAAATCGAGATGTCATGGATCGGTGGGCAGAATACTTCGAAGAACTCTTCAATCCCACTGGCACATCTTCCACTAAGGAAGCGGAACCTGGGGACTTTGGGTCAGGCTCTCCAATCTCTGGTGCTCAGGTCACCGAGGTGGTTAAAAAGCTCCTCGGTGGCAGGGCCCCAGGGGTGGATGAGATTCGCCCGGAGTTCCTTAAGGCTCTGGATGTTGTGGGGTTGTGTTGGCTTACACGACTCTGCAATATTGCGTGGACATTGGGGACAGTTCCCCTGGATTGGCAGACTGGGGTAGTGGTCTCCCTATTCAAAAAGAGAGACTGTAGAGTGTGTTCCAACTACAGGGGATCACACTTTTAATCCTCCCTGGTAAGGTCTATTCAGGGGTTCTGGAGAGGAGGGTCCATCGGATAGTTGAACCACGGATTCAGGAGGAGCAGTGCGGTTTTCGTCCTGGTTGTGGAACATTGGAACAGCTCTACACCCTCAGCAGGGTCCTAGAGGGTGCGTGGGAATTTGCTCAACCAGTCTACATGTGCTTTATGGACTTGGAGAAGACATTCAACTGCATCCCTTGGGGAGCCCTGTGGGGGTACTCTGGGAGTATGGGGTACAAGGCCCTTTGATTAAGGTTGTTAGGTCCCTGTACGACCGGTGTCAGAACTTGGTCCGCATTGCCGGCAGTAAGTCAGGCTCATTCCCTGTGAGAGTTGGACTCGGTCAAGGCTACCCTTTGTCACCGATTCTGTTCATAATTTTTATGGACAGAATTTCTAGGCGCAGCCAAGGTGTTGAGGAGATCTGTTTTGGTGGCCTTAGGATCGCTTCTCTGTTTTTTGCAGATGATATGGTCCTATTCACTTCATCAGTTCGTGATCTACAGCTTTCACTGGAGCAGTTTGAGGCTGAGTGTGAGCGGCCAAGATGAGGATCAGTTCCTCCAAATCCGAGGCCATGGTCTTGAGCCGGAAAAGAGTAAAGTGCTCTCCAGGTCAGGGAGGAGGTCCTGCCCCAAGTGGAGAGTTCAAGTATCTCGGGGTCTTGTTCACGAATGAGGGAAAAATGGAA
>JBBPBX010056229.1:0-22839 GCA_038048925.1 Garcialebias charrua
CTCCCAGTTCAATATCGTCAGATTTGCAAGCAATTAATCACTTTCCTCAGGGTGAATGTAAAACTATTCCTTATATGTTGGCAGGTGATGTCTACAGGCTATAGTGCGGGACCTGGCCCTCCAATAGGTCAAATAAGATGTCAGAGCTGACGGCTAGCATGTGACCTGCCAGCCTCAGGTCGCCTGACTCAGCCCCGGACATCTGCCTAGGACTTCAACATCTCCCTTGGTGTGGTGCATATAGAACATTATGGAAAATTCTAACATGGTCTAAGTCAGAGTTCTAACATATGATTTAATGGAGCCAAGATGGTGTAGTGGTTAGGGCGTTTGACTTGGGACCCGAAGGACGCGGGTTCGCGTCCCGGCCACTACACACCTTGGGGTGTCTATGAGTGCACACCTATTTCTCCAGCTCCCCGAGCGCTTTCTATGGCTGCTCACTGCACCACCTGGTAGGTGGTTGGGTTAAATGCAGAGACGAATTTCGTCTGTGTATGGGAAACATACGCAGATGACAAGATTAGAGTTCTAACATATGATTTAATGATTACAGAAGGCGTTCTAATACAAGAAAGCATTCTTATCTAGGGATATTAATCAGTTTGTAGACCCTGATTCTTCTCTTTTTGACTCCTAAGGCAGGCATGGTCCATGTTTGTCCATCTGGAAAAGAAAAATAATATTGTGCCTCCTTCCCCTTCACCCAGGCAATACCCAATTTATTAACAAAGTGCTGTCTGTGTTTAACCTGTCACAGCAGAAAAATATGTGTGTGTGTGTGTGTGTGTGTGTGTGTGGATAAAACTGATCCATCCATCTACAGTATCCATTTTCTTCCGCTAATCCGGGGTCGGGTCGCGGGGATAGCAGCCTAAGTAGGGAGGCCCAGACTTCCCTCTCCCCAGCCACATGGAGCAGCTCCTCTGGGGGAATCCCAAGGCGTTCCCAGGCCAGCCGAGAAACATAGTCCCTCCAGCGTGTCCTGGGTCTTCCTTAGGGCTGAACGATTTTGGAAAATAATCTAATTGCAATTTTTTTTTCTATAAATTGCAATTGCGATTTAAAACGCGATTGTTAATATCTTCAAGTATTTTTCAACAAACAGAAGCAATAAATCAATCTGTTTTATAATAAACAATGTCAGATTTATTTAAAGCAGAGGTTACAATAAAGCAAACAAATCTATGCCTTTTCTTTTCACCATTTCTATTTTTTCTTGTTTCATAAACATAATAGTAAACATGTTAAGTGAACTTCCTAACTACTGTCTGAACTTCACACGACAGTTAATAAATAAATGTAAAAAATTAGATCTAAAAAAAAAATTACTGTTTGAAGTTCAAACAGTTTGGTCACTGGTCAGTGATCCATGTCGGCTGATACTTTGCTTACTTGAAGTTGAAGCACTGGTTGTTGTCATTCTAGCCATGCAACCATCATAAATGTCTTTGTGGTACTCTGATGCATGCTCAATAATCCAGGTAGAAAAATCTAAAAAAGCTAAGTCTGGTCCTCTGGACATTCAAAAAATAAAACAAAACAAAGCAAAAAAAATGTAGAAACGTTTCGTCTTTCGTCCGAAAGACTTCCTCAGTCTGAGTTGCTGTGTTCAGCTCAGTCTTATAAATAGCACCCTCCCACAGTGTTGCACAACCAGTTGGCTGATGACAGCCTGAAACCAGTTGCTCACATGATCAAGGAGGGCCATCAGCCTAACAATGGATCATTAGCACCCTGATGGTTGTTTGCTATTCACAGAGGGCTGAGTGATACTAGCAATAACAGCATTGTAAGAGGGGGACAGTTGAACCCGGAGGCCTCCACCCCTGTTTAATGATGGACGGTTTCTTTTCACAAAGATGGCCTCCTTTACTCCTCTCTCAAACCATCGTTCCTCTCTATCAAGGATGTGAACATCTTCATCCTTGAAAGAGTGACCGCTGGCACTGGACCAAAGATCCAGTCCCCCGGCACAAACAGAGTAATATTGTGTATGCTGTTCAGTGTCAGGAGGGCTGTGATCAGTCTTATATCGGGGAAACTAAACAGCCACTGGCCAAAAGGATGGCCCAGCACAGAAGATCAACATCATCAGGTCAGGACTCTGCAGTCTACACTCATCTCCACGCCAGCGGTCACTCTTTCAAGGATGAAGATGTTCACATCCTTGATAGAGAGGAACGATGGTTTGAGAGAGGAGTAAAGGAGGCCATCTTTGTGAAAAGAAACCGTCCATCATTAAACAGGGGTGGAGGCCTCCGGGTTCAACTGTCCCCCTCTTACAATGCTGTTATTGCTAGTATCACTCAGCCCTCTGTGAATAGCAAACAACCATCAGGGTGCTAATGATCCATTGTTAGGCTGATGGCCCTCCTTGATCATGTGAGCAACTGGTTTCAGGCTGTCATCAGCCAACTGGTTGTGCAACACTGTGGGAGGGTGCTATTTATAAGACTGAGCTGAACACAGCAACTCAGACTGAGGAAGTCTTTCGGACGAAAGACGAAACGTTTCTACATTTTTTTTGTTGCTTTGTTTTGTTTTATTTTTTGAATGTCCAGAGGACCAGACTTAGCTTTTTTAGATGTCTTTGTGGTGTTTTTTTTTTAAGTGTTGATAAAGATTTGTGTCACGTGACCAGTCAAATTGCAGCCTTCGCGATTAGAAAATCTAATTTGATCATATTGCGATATTATTGCAAATGCAATTAATTGTTCAGCCCTAGTCTTCCTCTGGGTCTCCTCCCGGTGGGACATGCCCGGAACACCTCACCAGGGAGGCGTCCAGGAGGCATCCTAACCAGATGCTCGAGCCACCTCAACTGGATCATCTCGATGTGGAGAAGCAGCGGCTCTACTCAGAGTCCCTCCCGGATGACTGAGCTTCTCACCCTATCTCTAAGGGAGAGTCCAGACACCCTGCGGAGAAAAACTGTTTTAAACATTTAATGTGTTTGCATATTGTATGTATATAACAGAACCTCCCAACTCCCCCTGGTGATCTAAAATAAAAACATATTACCAATGAATGGTCAAAACTATTAACCTGGTCAACAAACCCTTGTACTGTAGTCCCAATTAAGATAAAAAAAATGTCTTGTTTACCCCCTGGAGAATCTATAATCTAAAACCCATTTTATATGCATTAATCTAACCCAGCACCCAGTTTCCGGATCCTTAGCATGGCAGTACCGGAGTCAGCTGTGAAAAATAATTAATTCATAGAAAAACATAAAAAGCCAAGTTTCTCTTTGCATGGGCACCATGTATTGGCAAATAATTTCATCATGGTCTGCTCTTAAAACTCTCAGAATTTTCACTTGAAAATCATTAAATACTCAAATAATCAAGTTATCTTTAAAAGGTAATATTTAAAATGTAGCATAAACTGTAAACATTAATATTTAACCCACGCCATTAGCGCCCCAGAATTAGTCAGTGCATCAATCATCCCATCTCCCAAAGAAGTTTGAGAAGACCTGTCACACAATCAATGTTGAGTCAACATTCAAATCAACCACAATTCTGAAGTACGCATCTTGGGCAGCACGGTGGCACAACTGGGCAGCACGGTGGCACAACTGGTAGAGCTGCTGCCTCTCAGCGAGAAGGTTGCCGGTTCAAATCCCGGTCCGGGGCCTTTCTGGGTGGAGTTTGCATGTTCTCCCCCCACAGACCAAAAAACATGCTTGTTAGGCTGATTGGTGACTCTAAATTGACCCTAGGTGTGAGTGTGAGAGTGGATGGTTGTTTGGTGTGAGTGAGACAGGTCCCTCTTGTAAATGAGTCCCCGTGACTCAACGAGGCTAGCCTGTATAAATAAAGGTTGAATGAATGAATGAATGTACCTAATTGGTAAAATTCACCCACACTTTAGCTATATATTAAGTCTATCACCCCTTATCACCCCTCTGCCTTCAACACCATGATCCCCCAAACTCTGATAGACAAACTATCCACACTTGGACTAAGCCCCTCTATTTGTAACTGGGTCTTAGACTTCTTAACAGACAGACCACAGTCCGTGAAGATCCACAACTTCTCCTCCTCCACCATCACCCTCAGCACTGGCTCTCCTCAGGGATGTGTGCTGAGCCCTCTTCTGTTCACTCTGCTCACATATGATTGTACAGCCACACATCCAGGCTGTCATATTGTTAAGTTTGCAGATGATACAGCTGTGGTGGGATGCATCACAGATAATGATGAATCCAGCTACAGACAGGAGGTGGAACATCTGGAGAGCTGGTGCAAAGAGAACAACCTTCACATGAATGTGAAGAAGACGAAGGAGATGATTGTGGACTTCAGAAGGAACAAACACACCCACACCCCACTGTATATAGGTGGATCTGCGGTGGAGGTGGTCTCCAGCTACAAATACCTGGGTGTACACATGAATGATAACCTCAGCTGGAGCAACAACACCACCAGCCTGATCAAGAAAGGTCATCAGAGACTCTACTTCCTCAGACGGCTGAGACGAGCCGGTCTGAGAAGCCCAGTCCTCACCTCGTTCTACAGGTGTGCAGTGGAGAGCGTCCTGTGCTCCAGCATCAACGTGTGGCATGGAGGCTGCACAGTTGCAGAGAGAAAAGCTCTGCAGAGAGTGGTGAAGGCTGCACAGAAGTCTGTGGGAGTCAGTCTCCCCACCATCACAGACATTTACACCTCCAGATGCAGAAAAAGAGCCACCTGCATCATGAAAGACCTCACTCACCCAGCACACTCACTCTTTGCACCACTCCCCTCGGGACGGAGGTTGAGGAGCATCAAATGTAGAACCACTAGACTGAGAAACAGCTTCTACCCTGAGGCTGTCAGACTCATGAATAAATAAATAATAAGAATAAACACTGCAAAATGTCACATCATACTGATACTGATCTGTTTCTTGTTGCTGCGTTCATCTGTGACCATCTGCTCATGTTCGTGCTGCTGTTTATAATGATGTTTTTCTACTACATTAGGGCTTAGTGTATTACTAGCTGATGTGATGTCTCTCTTAGTTAATCCTAGATGTTATTATTGTATTTCTCTTGCATTTGTTGTTGGATGTAACTGGGACCCTGTGTACATAATCTCGTTTTCAACACATGTACTACATGCGGTGCAAATGACAATAAATTCTCTCTGACTCTCTGACTCTGACTCTGACTTATAATCACCTCTGTGTCCGGCTTCATTCCTGTCAGGTTTTAACCCATTACTAGGAAAGTCCAGTTAGTTTCAACACCCAGAGGTACACTCCAAAATCTTTTTAGTCTCAAAAAAATTGTAATTGGCTTCTCCAACATTCAAATAATCAGTTTTTGGATTAATTAACAGATAGAAATGTGCAGCTCTATTTTCAAAATACTGCTTTTTATCCATAATAGTATTTGTTCAAATTTATTGTTCAAAAACCCCACACACCTTTAGCTTTAGATACGATCACATTATTAATTGATTAGCATTATAACCACCACCTATAAATATTTATAATGTCAAAACAGTGTTTTATAATAATTTTCAGTGCCTATAAAACTACAAGAACTCTATTTTTCAATTATCATTAAAGGGGACCACAGATGCAAAATTCACTTTTTAATGTTTTTTTTACTCAACTTTGGGTATTTACTTCATAAAAAAACAGTCCTTGTGCCAAAAAAATGCACCCAGTGGTTTATTTACTCTAAGTAGATTTATTTATTTTTGATAAATACACCTGGATTCACACTTCCTGCAGTTATTGACGTCACAAGCCGTAGCCAATCACCTCAAACCTGAGTCCAGCCCCTCACCTAGCAACCCCTGGTTAGGCTCAACCCACTTCTGTATTAAACACATGACTGTTGTTTTTCATGATTTCATCTCATCTTTTGTTTATATGTTCTTAATTTCATGTGTACAGCACTTTGTTGCAGCTGTGGTTTTTTTAAATGGCTTTATAAATAAAGTATAATTGTTATTTTTATGTTTTAGTTCAATTTTTAGTGTATTTGCGATCGCTCCCAACGCGCAGCCGGCAAAAATTAAACGAGCGGACCCCCGGCGTAGGGACCAGCGGCAACGGGACCCTCTTCTGGCGCGATGGAGCGGAGCTTCAACTGTACAGCCTCGCTGCTGCCCTCGCAGCAGCCTCGCAGCAGCGAGGACCTTCTCCTTACGGATTAATTTACGGGAGACACTTGGTGAACTTTGTGTGTCTTGACTGGAACAGCGATAACTCCCAAAATCTCCGCGTGCAACGAGCGGAGCTGGCGAACACCGGAAGAGGAACAAGCTAACATTAGCTTCGGATTCGGGTGGTCTCATGCTAAAAGGAGCAGCTAATTGCGGCGCGCTCAGACGGGTTTCGGTAAGTTATCTTAAGCTAGCACTAACAGTAAGTCAAATGAGTAATAAAAAAAGAGCTAATTTTAAAACAACAACACATTACAGATACTGGCTGTTACAGAGGGCGTAAACAGATCGTTGAAGGGCGTGGACTTCAAGAAACCGGTCGTTCAAAACGAAAGTTAAAAATGGCAGAATTAAAAAGGGTATAATTAATTATCTAAGAATTATTTTGTGTATTAAAATGAATTAATATTGTCAAGATAGCACACAGACATAACATAAAAATTTTAAATACCTATATGTGGTCTCCTTTAAGTAAAATTCATAGCTTAATAAAATCAGTAAGTTCACAGTTTCAAAGTATTTGATTGGCTAAAAAAATATTTTGTAAACACTCTTTGATATGAAAAATTAAAATCAGAAAATAGAAAACCCTTTATTGTGCTGTTAACGTTAATTTGTTGTTAATAAAAACTGTCACAGTCAGATCAGTATGAATCTGAAAGAACCCTCTGCCATGATAAATGATAACACCCTCATGTAATGCATGATGTTTCTGCCCAGGGAGTAGAACCTGTGACTTTTTCCCCCTGGCACGCCACTCCATTACCCCTCATCAGAGGCATTTCCTCCAACATCTTGTAGGCCGGAAGATGTCCGGCCTTCATCCTTCAAAACCCCTGTCAGTGGACTCTCAGCACCTCTCAGTGACTCTTCTGTACCTGTGTTATCAGGGAAAAAGAACAAACATCCTTCTCCCACAATTTCACAAGACTCCATTCATTGTCCATATAACTGTCTGTAGTCTTAATATAAGTTATTGAAATTTATCATTCATCATGGGTAAGTTAATGGTTCCTATTGCAGGTTCATACTCATCTGATACCTCACTGGGAATGTTGATCACAAACTCACACAGGTGACCCCTCGTCCAGAGGCCCTGCTCGAATGAGTGTTCATCCCAGAAAATTCTCCAACTTGTGATAAGGGACACAACAGCACAACACCCTGCCCAGTTGGCAGCCAGCCAAACATTCTCCTAATCATCATTCCATCCCTGACAAGTTATTCTGAATTGATCCATCACAATCATTTAGCATTTTACTAGCAACACTTATCGTTTTCCTCTTTTCTCAATGCACCAAATTTCACAAGTCATTAGTTAAGTAGCATGTCGCATCATTATAAAATACTATATCTTAAATCATGTCAGTAGTTGTTAAAAGTCATTGTTATATATTTCATGGTAGTATCTGTTAAAGAATAGTTAAAAAGTAAAAATAAATATGTTAAAGAATAGTTAAAGTAAGTAAAAATAGAGTATTACAACTATGATAAAATTGTGAATGCCATCCATCCATCCATTTTCTTCCGCTTATCCGGGGTCGGGCCGCGGGGGTAGCAGCCTAAGTAGGGAGGCCCAGACTTCCCTCTCCCCAGCCACTTGGAGCAGCTCCTCTGGGGGAATCCCAAGGCGTTCCCAGGCCAGCCGAGAAACATAGTCCCTCCAGCGTGTCCTGGGTCTTCCTCTGGGTCTCCTCCCGGTGGGACATGCCCGGAACACCTCACCAGGGAGGCGTCCAGGAGGCATCCTAACCAGATGCCCGAGCCACCTCAACTGGCTCCTCTCGATGTGGAGAAGCAGCGGCTCTACTCCGAGTCCCTCCCGGATGACTGAGCTTCTCACCCTATCTCTAAGGGAGAGTCCAGACACCCTGCGGAGAAAACTCATTTCAGCCGCTTGTATCCGAGATCTCGTTCTTTCGGTCATAACCCAGAGCTCATGACCATAGATGAGGGTGGGAACGTAGATCGATCGGTAAATTGAGAGCTTTGCCTTTTGACTCAGCTCTCTCTTCACCACGACAGACCGGTACAGCGCCCGCTTCACTGCGGACGCTGCACCTATCCGCCTATCGATCTCACGCTCCAGTTTTCCCTCATTCGTGAACAAGACCCCGAGATACTTAAACTCCTCCACTTGGGGCAGGACTTCCTCCCCGACCTGGAGAAGGCATGTAAGTAAGTAAGTAAGTAATGTTTATTTCTAGAGCGCTTATCACAGACATAAAATCACAAAGCGCTGTACAACAAAAATCAATGGCAAAAGTATACACAGAATAAAACAAGCATAAAATCTACAAATATCAATCAATGCAAAATACAATAAAATCATGACATAAAAGCATGCTACCCTTTTCCGGCTCAAGACCATGGCCTCGGATTTGGAGGAACTGATCCTCATCCCAGCCGCATCACATTCAGCTGCAAACCGCTCCAGCGAAAGCTGTAGATCACGAACTGATGAAGCCAATAGGACCATATCATCTGCAAAAAACAGAGAAGAGATTCTAAGGCCACCAAAACGGATCCTCTCAACACCTTGGCTGCGCCTAGAAATTCTGTCCATAAAAGTTATGAACAGAATCGGTGACAAAGGGCAACCTTGGCGGAGTCCAACTCTCACCGGAAACGAGCCTGACTTACTGCCAGCGATGCGGACCAAGCTCTGACACCGGTCGTACAGGGACCTAACAGCCCATATCAAAGGGCCTGGTACCCCATACTCCCGGAGTACCCCCCACAGAACCCCCCGAGGGACGCGGTCGAATGCCTTTTCCAAGTCCACAAAGCACATGTAAACTGGTTGGGCAAACTCCCACGCACCCTCCAGGACCCTGCTGAGGGTGTAGAGCTGGTCTAGTGTTCCACGACCAGGACGAAAACCACACTGCTCCTCCTGAATCCGAGGTTCGACTATCCGACGGACCCTCCTCTCCAGAACCCCTGAATAGACCTTACCAGGGAGGCTTAAGAGTGTGATCCCCCTATAGTTGGAACACACCCTACGGTCCCCCTTTTTGAATAGGGGAACCACCACCCCAGTCTGCCAATCCAAGGGAACTGCCCCCGATGTCCACGCGATATTGCAGAGTCGCGTAAGCCAACACAACCCCACAACATCCAGAGCCCTAAGGAACTCAGGACGAATCTCATCCACCCCCGGAGCCCTGCCACCGCGGAGCTTTTTAACCACCTCGGTGACCTCAGCACCAGAGATTGGAGAGCCCGACCCAAAGTCCCCAGGCTCCGCTTCCTCAGTGGAAGACGTGCCAGTAGGATTGAGGAGGTCTTCGAAGTATTCCGCCCACCGACTCACAACATCCCGAGTTGAGGTCAACAGCACGCCATCCCCACCATAAATGGTGTTGGTCGCGTACCGCTTTCCCCCCCTGAGACGCCGGATGGTGGACCAGAATCGCCTCGAAGCCGTACGGAAGTCATTCTCCATGGCCTCTCCGAACTCCTCCCACGCCCGAGTTTTTGCCTCAGCAACCACCCGAGCCGCATGCCGCTTGGACTGCCGGTACCTATCTGCTGCTTCCGGGGTCCCACAGGCCAAAAAGGCCCAATAGGACTCCTTCTTCAGCTTGACAGCATCCCTCACCGCTGGCGTCCACCACCGGGTTCGAGGATTGCCACCACGACAGGTACCAACAACCTTGTGGCTACAACTCCGATAAGCTACCTCGACAATAGAGGCGCGGAACATGGTCCACTCGGGCTCAATGTCCCTCCCTCGGAACGTGTTCAAAGCTTTCCCGGAGGTGGGAGTTAAAGCTCCGTCTTACGGGAGACTCTGCCAGACGTTCCCAGCAGACCCTCACAATACGTTTGGGTCTGCCAGGTCTGACCGGCATCCTCCCCCACCATCGGAGCCAACTCACCACCAGGTAGTGGTCAGTTGACAGCTCCGCCCCTCTCTTCACCCGAGTGTCCAGGACATGCGGCCGCAGATCAGATGAGACGACAACAAAGTCGATCATCGAACTGCGACCTAGGGTGTCCTGGTGCCAAGAGCACATATGGACACCCTTATGCCTGAACATGGTGTTTGTTATGGACAATCCATGACGAGCACAGAAGTCCAACAACAGAACACCGCTCGGGTTCAGATCAGGGGGGCCGTTCCTCCCAACCACACCCCTCCAGGTCTCACTGTCATTGCCCACGTGAGCGTTGAAGTCCCCCAGCAGAACAAGGGAGTCCCCAGGAGGCGCACCCTCCAATACCCCCTCCAAGGACTCCAAAAAGGGTGGGTAATCTGCGCTGCCGTTTGGCGCATAGGCACAAACAACAGTCAGAGCCCGTCCCCCCACACGTAGGCGAAGGGAGGCTACCCTCTCGTTCACCGGGGTGAACCCCAACGTACAGGCACCAAGATGGGGGGCAACAAGTATGCCCACTCCTGCTCGGCGCCTCTCACCAGGGGCAACTCCAGAGTGGAAGAGTGTCCAACCCCTCTCAAGGAAACTGGTTCCAGAGCCAGAGCCATGCGTTGAGGTGAGTCCGACTATTTCTAGCCGGAACCTCTCAACCTCACACACTAGCTCAGGCTCCTTCCCCACCAGAGAGGTGACATTCCATGTCCCAATGGCCAGCTTCTGTAGCCGAGGATCAGACCGCCAGGGTCCCCGCCCTCGGCCACCACCCATTTCCCATAAAATTGTGAATGGAAAGTCAAATATCTCACAAATGGTAAATGGTAAATGGAGCTTATTTATATAGCGCTTTCCAACCCCTGTGAGGAGCCCCAAAGCGCTTTACAATACCAACCATCCACCCATTCATACACACATTCATACACCGGTAGCGGCGTCTGCCATGTAAGGCGCCTTCCAGTCCTACCGGGAGCAACTCGGAGTTAAGTGTCTTGCCCATGGACACATCGACACATGGTGTGGGGAACCGGGATTCGAACCTCCAACCTTCCAATCGGGGGACGACTGCCATTACCACTATGCCACGGCCGTCCCAAAGTCTTTGCTCATTTTATTTTATACAATATTCAAGTTCAATTCATTATCAAAAAACTCTTAAGTTTTGCTTATCTACCTTGTATAGAGGAATCAATTTTTATTTATTTAAAGTCATGAATTGTGTCATTCCCAATGGCAGCCTGTGAAATGTCCACCACGGGGGGCTATTTTTCCAAAATGAAAAAAATAAATAAAAAAATTCCCAAGTTCAGTTTTTTTTAAATCAAATGCAGAATAATACAAGGTCAACAGAACAATTAAATGCTCAGGATGAGAAGAGCCAATTTGACTCACTAAAACAACAAAGAACAAACAAAAATATATCAATCAATCAATCAATCAAAACTTTATTTCAGACGCATATGGTCCATAGTAACAAACGAAACAAAACGACAACCAAAAAAATAAACAAAGATAACATCAACAAGACACAGTATAAACAGAATGTTCATCCAATGCCAAATAAATTAAGGCGCCAGTGATTCCACAGATTAGACGAGAACCTAACCAAGCTTTGTATGGGGTTAGTCAGAGTATAAATGATGCTATTTACAGTTTGTTAGCCTACACATACATCTGTACATAAGGTTACGAAGCACAGCTGCACAAGTTGGTACATTGGCATTTACAAACATCTGACTGGCACTACTCCATCGCGGCACCTTAAGCAGCATCCTCATGCCATCATTGTATGCCACCTGTAGTTTATGCATACTGCTTTTTCTGTAATGATGCCACAGGTGGGCAGTATACATTGGGGTACAATATGCTTTAAAGAGTGCAGTTTTTACAGACACTGAGCACATAGAGAACCTCCGAAGAAGCATATTAGCTTGTACATATTGCATACAATGCTGCCTGTAAATGTCCCTGTCATCAGACAGGTCAGCGGTTATGTAATGTCCCAAGTATTTCACCTCTTCACTGACTTGGAGGAGGCTGCCAGACAGAGTGAAGTCAGGGAAAGATAATTTAGTGTCCTTTTTGCTCCTGATAATCATGATGTTACTTTTTATTGCATTATATTTGATATCAAAGTCCAATCCATACTGAGAGCAAACCCTTAACAGTTGCTGCAGACCAGCACTATATGGACAGAATATTACAAGATCGTCAGCAGACATTAGGTGGTTGATGGTTCTATTGCCAACCCAACACCCAGTCCTGCATTGATTCAGCAGTTTAGATAAATCATCCATATACCGTATTTTCCGGAATATAGGTCGCAGCTTTTTGCCTAATTTGCATGCCCTGCGACCCATAGAGAGGTGAGACCTATTTATGGATTTTTCCCCATATTTTTAGACCAATTTTTGGCTCAAAATAATCAGTTCATTTTAATCTTTCACTTGTTACATTTTAAATTAATTTTAATTTTCATTTAAAAATTTAAAAACAAAAAAGATAATGCAGCATGTGTAACATTTTCAAGTCAGTGGGTAATAAGAAATAACACTCGCACAGGTAAGTTTGTCCTCACAGACTTATTCCAGTCATTTTTTCATTAGTGGCAGGTTTTTCTTGATGAACAAAAGCATTTCTGCTTTGTCACCAGACAGGCGACTTCTTTTCTCATCTACTACATGTCCAGCCAACTAAACAGGCGCTCGCTTTCAATGCTTGTGCATGGGGCAGAGAGATAGGTTCAGGCAAGATGAGGGAAACAATTTTCACTAATTCTCCAGTAGACCAATGGGTCCTGGCCCCTTTCGACAGGAAAGAAACAGGTAGTTCTGTACCTGCATAGCTGAAGGGCTGGTCAGCTGTTGCTCCTTTTCTGTGTTCTCCTTTAAGATTTCATCTTGAACTGCAAACAGTAGACTACACCTTTTTGCTGCAGATTCATCAATGTCAGGAGGTCCCACTTCAGAGAATGTTCCTGCAGCAGGTGTGCATCTGGTCCCCCCCTCTGCTGAGAAGTAGTGATTCTTGTACCTTGTTTTGCATAAACAAAGAAAGATGGGTCAATCATTGTGTTTTGTATACATTAAAAGTTTTTTTAAATTGCATGTAAATAAAGAAATGCATTTCTTTATTTACATGCAATTTAAAAAAAAACATTTACCGGTACATTAAATTTAAAATAAACATTTCTTGATAGAAATTTTCAATCAAGAAATGTTTATTTTAAATTTAATTTAAATGTTTCTTGAAATATAGTAGTAGGCTAAAAGTAATAAAAGTAAAGGGTACGGACATTTTTGTTAAACCGAAGTATCGAACCAGCTTGAGGGGTAGATCAACTTC
Source organism: Garcialebias charrua (assembly GCA_038048925.1). Taxonomy (NCBI): domain Eukaryota; kingdom Metazoa; phylum Chordata; class Actinopteri; order Cyprinodontiformes; family Rivulidae; genus Garcialebias; species Garcialebias charrua. Next base: position 13,391 of record JBBPBX010056229.1, read on the forward strand.
TATAAAAGGCATAAGTTTATGGAATAGTTTGGACTGTGATATTAAAAATGAGAAATCATTCTTTTTATTTAAGAAAAAGATCAAGAATATTCTGTTAACAAGATATATATGTTTGTAAATATCTATTAATTATAATGAGTAATGTGACTAATTATATGTTCTTTGCTATGCTATTTTACTTTCATTGCTTGATTTTGTTTGTTTAAAAATGATTTGTTAAGAAGGGGCAGATATGATAAGATATTATTCTTCTTCTGCTACCTTTTATTTTATATGTATTTTATTTATTTGAATTTGAAATGGTATTTGTGTTTTTAATTATTATGAAATAAATAAACGTTTAAAATAAAATAAAAATAGAGAGAAAAAAGAATATTCACAGTTACTTACCTTGGATCCAGAGTAGTGGCCAAGTTGTCAGAAGCTCATGCAGCATTTTCTCACAACAGCCTGCAGCAACGTAGTTTTGGCTTTACCCACACCACGGTCTGTGCCGAGTGCAGTGATGGCATAATATCGTGCATCAAGCTTCTAAAACCTTTGTCCTCAACGACTGAAAAGGGCTGGTCGTCTAATGCCATGAACTCCATCACTTTCCTCGTGGTAAGCTTTGCTCTTTTCGTTGCTCATAAAAGCTAACAGCAGCTGTGAAAACCACCGACTGGCTCTTTGATAGCGCTAGCTTCTTTAGCTTAGCATTAGCTTGGTTGCTCGCTTCAAACGTTGCACACTTGGCTGCGTGGCGATTTCTTAAATAGCGAACAAGGGTTGTTGTATTAAAGGTTTTGGTTGTGGCTCCACCACGACTTACCGTATTTTCCGGTGTATAGGTCGCACCTTTTTATGGGTTTTTCAAGGCCTGCGACCTATACACCAGTGCGACCTATTTATGGATTTTTTTTCATATTTTTAGACCAATTTTTGGCTGAGTTATGGCCCTTTTTCCCTGTTGCATAAAATGGTGCAGTACCAGTTTCGGCCACCAGGGGGCAGTGCAAGTGCAGTACCAGTTTCGGCCGCTATGATCGCTAAAGAGGCCTGTACCAGTATTCTGCTTTATTTACAGATTTATTTGGGTGTAGCTGTAACTGTCAAAGTGCATTTCAATCAGCTGCACCTCCAGATGCTGCATATTTCAGCTCACAGTCAGCTCCACCTCCAGATAATAATAATAATAATAATGAATTCCATTTATAATGCACTTTTCATTAATAAAAATCTCAAAGTGCTACAAAGTGTAACAAAGCAAAGATCAAAATGAAACAAGTGATAAAATCAAATAAAATCAATAATAATATCGACTAAGATCAAAGATAAAATCATGTGGATGCAGATTAGGCTTGCTTAAAAAATAAATAAAATAAAACAAGTGATAAAATCTAGTAAAATATAATAAAATTGCTGCAGCTATCCTGCACTGGTTTCCACAGCAGCTGCAACTCTGAGCAGATCACCTTCAGCTGCAACTGATTTGTCATTTATTAACAAAAATTAAAGTGAGACACAGTCTTACAAAAAAGGCAGCCAACAAACATTTTTTTAGGAGTCTGTAGTTTAATTTTAATGATGTTGGTGGTATTTACATTTTGAAATAAGCTGATTTGTAATAATTTATTGACAAAAATTAAAGTGAGACACAGTCTTACAAAAATGGCAGCTAACAAATGTAGGTGCGACCTAGGTGCGACCTATACACCGGTGCGACCTATTTACGGATTTTTCCAGTTTATTGATAAATATTAGACACTGCGACCTATACACAGGTGCGACCTATACACCAGAAAATACGGTACTTTGGCTTTACACAAGTTGAGATCTTTTGCTCATTTTAAAATAGTACAACTTCCAAACAGACAACATGGCTGCTCCGGGTTGCCTGTGTTGACCATAGACATACATTATATATAGATATCTATGGTGTTGACTGTGTACTTGGGCGCATGTACAGACGTGACCTGGTGGGCGGTCTATATAAGATATCTATGGTCAGCCCCCTCTCCGCGCCCCCTCCCCCCCACCCGCTCTCACAGCAGAGAAAAAAGGGACAGCGGCTGATTTTCAGACTTTTGCGGCGATCGGTGGATAAAATCGGCTTCTCATTTAACGATCGGCCGATTTCCTCAAAATAAGGAAATCGGGGCAGATTTATCGGCCGGCCGATTTATCGGTGCATCCCTAATATCCATAACTTCTTGTGCAGTAATAATAACATCTTCATGTTTGTCTATGTCGTTCATCACAAAGGGATTACTGTACTTTTACTACGGTTAAACGATTCATGATAGTGTTCCTTCCATAATTGAAAATTTCATCTGGTCCATTTGCACCATCAATGTTTGTTGGCAAGGAAGTTTTTAGATTATTGACTCTTTTAATTTCTTTCCAAAATTCAGCAGGACTGTTATGTTGTAATTTCATTGCAAGTGACTCAGATTTAAGTGTGTTTTCATTCCTCTTAATAAATCGTAAAACATATTTAAAATTAGCATTTGTCCTCTTCTTAGTCAAATACTGGACCATGTGTAGGTTTGCCTGATTCAGCCCACAGTTTAAAAGCCCTTCTGGCTTCAGCATGAATGCTGGTGAAGATTCTCAGTCCTCCAGGACATGATAAAATCAAAAAAGGTGTTCAATACAGAACAACTGGACTTTATTTGTCTTCAGCATGAAGTTCTTTTGCATATTCATTCCACCCTGGCTTGGCTTGGTGCTTTTTAGTTTTGTAAAAAGACCTACCGTATTCTCCGGCGTATAAGTCGCACCTTTTTGCCTACATTTCTAAGCCCTGCGACTTATAGGCCGGTGCGACGTATACGTCGATTTTTCCAATATTTTGGTCATAATTTGACTTTGGTCAAAAACTCCAAAAATGGTGCAGTACCAGTTTCGGCCGCTATGGGCGCTAAGAAACCCTTTACAGTACCTACACTGTTGACATCTGCCTGGTCCAAAAATGGTGCAGTGACACAGAAGATGAAGACTTCAATGGTTTTGAATAAATAAATAAAAACCATAAAATAAATACAGTATCTGTTTCTGTCATCATTTTAAACTGAGACACGTTTTTTACTGTAATGTCAGCTAATAAAAATATATTTTTATGTGTTTATCTTTAAAGATAAATGATGAAAGACACAAAATATACAAAAATTATGTTCATTTATTAATGAAAAGTTCAACTAAGACACATCAAACAAAATACTGTAGTTTTTATGTGATAATCTTGTCAAAAGTCCTTCCAAACAATTTGGCAGCCAGTCCAAAATAATGTTAATTTATTAATGAAAAGTTCAACTAAGACACATCAAACAAAATACTGTAGTTTTTATGTGATAATCTTGTCAAAAGTCCTTCCAAACAATTTGGCAGCCAGTCCAAAATAATGTTCATTTATTAATGAAAAGTTCAACTAAGACACATCAAACAAAATACTGTAGTTTTTATGTGATAATCTTGTCAAAAGTCCTTCCAAACAATTTGGCAGCCAGTCCATTTTGGGCAAAACACCAGTTCACGTGAGGTGCGACCTATAGGCCGGTGCGACTTATACGTTGATTTCTCCATTTAATTGGGCATAATTAGGTTGGTGCGACTTATACTCCGGTGCGACTTATACGCCGACGAATACGGTACTTGGGATAAGAAGTGATTAAATAACTTCCCCATATAGTGAGCACAACTCTGTGCCATGCTTCATATTTCTACTAGGGATGCACCGATAAATCGGCCGGCCGATCGATCTGCCCCGATTTCCTTAATTTGGGAAAATCGGCGATCTGCCAATTTTAAATGAGAAGCCGATTTTATCCACCGATCGCATCTGCCTCCGCAAAGGTCTGAAAATCAGCCGCTGTCCCTTTTTTCTCTGCTGTGATGCCGGGTACTCACCAGACGCGTTTCGGGCAGCGGAAGCGGCCGGTTTACATTAAAAGTCTATGTGGAGACGCGTCGAGGCGCGACGAATCGTGAAGCGGCGCGGCGGCACGCGGCAGTTCCTTTCCGCGCACGCGCGCGTCCAAAGCAACCTACGTGTCGAGCTGCGTCGAGCCGCCAAGGGTCAAATATTTGAACTTTCGACGCTCGACACGTCGCAGCAACCAATCAGGAGAGACTCTGCTATGTGATGACGCAACGAAAACTGGACTTTTTTTGGTCTTTTTAAACTTACCCCATCGAGTCTCCATGAATAAACCAGCCTCCGGTAAGAAACTTGGCATTTTTACAGTTGCCGCTGTCCACTCGAGCGTACAATCACCCCAAACTTAAAAAAATGTTTTAATCTCAACAAAGACTTCAGAGCTGTAGTTCGGCTCATAGAAAACCCACTCAAGTAGTAACGAGGCTCACGTACAGCTGATTTTATCTGCCCGGTGTACAAAAAACAACCGGAAAAGGAGCCAGACCCCCCTCCTCTGCCTCCTCCCAGGGCGCGTCATCAGACGCGTCTTCAGTGGCTGTGTGTGAAAGTGACAAGCGGCCAAAAGGGGGCGGCAGGAGCGTTCTAGACGCGTAGGTGGGTACCCGGCTTGAGAGAGAGCTGACTAAATATAGGATAAATATATCAAGTTCACACGAGAAGATGTAAAAAATGGCAGGTTGGCTTTCTTGGACTGTGAGGTATCAGTTTCTGATTGAGGAAATTTGCAAACTGAGGTGTACCGCAAACCCACCCACACAGACCAGTATTTACAGTTTGACTCCCCATCACCTTCTGGAGCACAAGTTAGGAGTCATCAGGACTCTGTATCACAGAGCAGACAGAGTCCCCACTAACTCAGGAGCCAGACAGATGGAGAAATCACACACAAAACAGGCTCTAGAATCTAGAGCCTGTTTTGTGTGTGATTTCTCCTTTTGTCTAGCTCCTCTAGATAAATGTGGATATCCTAACTGGGCATTCCTGAAAGCAGAGAAGGAACCCAAACAGGACTCTAGACAGCCATCAGGTGAAAAGAAGGAACCCAGACCTAGACCAGTGGTCATTCCGTGTGTTGTGGGAGTTTTAGAGACATTGAGACGTTTATTTTCTAAACACAACGTCCCAGTGGCTTTTAAACCACAAAATACACTACGGCAAAGACTGGTTCATCCCAAAGATCCAGTCCCCCGGCACAAACAGAGTAATATTGTGTATGCTGCTCAGTGTCAGGAGGGCTGTGATCAGTCTTATATTGGGGAAACTAAACAGCCACTGGCCAAAAGGATGACTCAGCACAGAAGATCAACATCATCAGGTCAGGACTCTGCGGTCTACACTCATCTCCAGGCCAGCGGTCACTCTTTCAGGGATGAAGATGTTCACATCCTTGATAGAGAGGAACAATGGGCCTCATGCACGAACCGTTCGTACGCACAGATTTGTTCTTAAACTGTGCGTACGAGTGATTTAGGATCATTTGTGGCATTCAACAATGTTTTCGTATCCTACGATTTTTTTCAGATACGAACAAAATTTACGAGTGGTCCGGACCTGTCGTATATTTTACGAGCAGTCGGTCTGCTGTCATCCAGACGGAATTTCTCCACTAATAACTTCATATTTCGTTATTTAGAAAATATTTAGAGTTTAAAAAAGTCACGCACCACAATTGTTTTTGACAATAGGTTCTGTTTGAAGTCGAATTATAATTTTAAATGTAATAATGACTAACGGATTAAAGTATTTAAATTAAAATCAATTTGTTATCAATGCCGTTTTCTAACACTACAATATTAATATGAAGATCTCAAACTGAAACCAACTTAAATTATGAATTAATTTAAGTTTAATTTGTCTCAGTAACGCAGACTTCGGTAACGCAGACTTTACATTGACCTCCTCCTGTCGCAGTCATAGATCTCAGATAGCTCAATGAGAAGAGCGTTGCGTCGCAGTTCCGAACCCTATGGGTTCAATTCCCACATGGGACAACGTTTTTTTTTCTTCTTTTAATTCATTCCAGATTTAAAAAACACAAGAAAACTATTTACAATACAACAAGATATAAAGCATAAAGTCTTTTTAATCTGGAATGAATAAATAATCTAAAGAAAGAAGGAAAAAAAATAGTCATACCTTGTGGGAATCGAACCCACGAGGTCTAGATAAGGTTAGGAGCACCTAACGGCCCAATGCGTTACCCAGTGTGCCACCAGGACGTGCGTATATTTTAAGGTCCACATTTATTATAAACACACATTCTTTGGCTTTAGCTGGTCCTTAATCCCATGAGTGATGTTGCTAATAAGGACAGATTTTCTTTTCTCGATCAAGGAGAGCAGAACTTCAATCTCCGCACCTGTACAGTTCTTCTTTTTATCTTTCGCTGTCATTTTATGAACGGACCGTTCTGCTGTCAGAGGCAGGAAACGTAGCCTTATATGGTGTTTTGAGGGGTGGGAATTATGTAAATAACCTCTCCGCGTGCACGCGCAGGTGAATAGAACAGGTGGGATTCATCATATTTGCGCAGCTCATTTACACACTTTTCCAGAGGATAGAAGAGTTTGTTGAATCTGACGTGGCATGTTCGTACGAACGCTTCGTACGAACAAAAGTAAGAGAAATTTAGGATAAAAATCAGTGGCGGTTCCTCAGTTAACCACCAGGGGGGGCTATTTTCTCAAAAATGAAAAAATAACGTTTCAAGTTTTTCTGGTGTTTATTTATCAAATGCAGATTAAAACTAGGCCAACAGTACAATGAAATGCTCAGATTGAGAACCAACAATTTAACTCACTAAAACAACAAAGAACAAACAAAAAAAATACTAAAGCATGCAATAAAGGTACAAAAATAAAGTACCTACAAATGAAAAAGTAATACAAGGTCCTACAAACATAGTAAAAAACAACATGGTAGAATTTCAATGGTGCAACAGGATGTATTTAAATGAATAAGTAGTTCAAGGTTGTAATTTAAGCTACACACACATATCTATATATATATACATATATATATTATATATATATATAGCACATAATTACTGTCAGAAGCTAATATTAGTTTGTGACAGTAATTATGTGATATATATTGCACATAATTACTGTCACAAGCTAATATTAGCTTGTGACAGTAATTATGTGATATATATTGCACATAATTACTGTCACAAGCTAATATTTGTTCAACAAATATTAGCTTTTGCACCAAGCCACATCTTTGCACCAAGCCACATCTGTGACAACAAATTTTGTTGTCACAGATGTGGCTTGGTGCAAAGTTATTGCCAGTTGTTTAGTGTTATTTATTGAGAGTCCAGTAATCTGACAGCCAGTGGATAATAGCTGTCCTTTAGTCTTTTTGTGTGTGATGACAGATTCCTGTATTGTCTGCCCGAGGGTAGTAGATGGAAGAGCCCTTGTGCAGACTGGAGGTGATCCTTGATGATGCTGTGTGCTTTACACAGATGTCTGCTGTGGTAGATGTTCTTTTTGTGGAGACTGCTACTAGTGATGTTCTCTGCTGTTTGCACCACCCTCTGTAGTGTTTCAGCTCTAAACGCTAAGGTATCACACTGTGTAGTTAAATGAACTATTTCAACAAAAGCAGTGTTCTACGTTTTGTACATAAATTTTGCCCTTCTATCCTTGAGAGAAGCAAATTTCTCAATGACTCTTTGGTTGAAGTCAGGGACGGCTTTGACCAGATTTTTCTCCATGGAGAGCATGGCCAATGCATTGAGTCGATCCTGTGACATTGTGTTCCTGAGGAAGGTCTTTATTCTCTTCAGTGTTGAGAAGCATCTCTCAGACTCAGCTGTGGTCATAGGAGTTGTGATGAGGATTTTCAGCAGAGTCACAGTCTCTGAGAAGGTGTCATGAAGATTGTTCCCCATGAAGAGCTCGTACAGAGCCACAGCACCACTGCAGCTCCTGAAATCTTCATCGCTGTAGATGAGAGCCAGTTCAGTTTTCAGCTTGTTCTTGTTCAGCAGTGGGTACGCCTCCATGGTGGAGTTCAGTGCTGCTTCAGGGAAATGACTGTGGTAATGCTGGAATCTGTCTGCCTGCAGCAGCGTAGCACTGATCAGATGATTTGTGAAGGTAAATCTTTGTTTTACATGGGCCAAGATTGTGTCACAAACCTAAAAAATGAATGCACCACTTTAATAAAATAGCCTCCTGACTAACAGCAGTTTAAATTTGTTCTCCTTGGAGGACATCTGTACACCTGAATATCTCCCACCCACAGCATATTACTGAATTAACTCTTTTTGCTCTCTACAGAGACTGAGGAACAGCTTCTACCCTGAGGTTGTTAAGACTCCTGAATCTCTAACCAGAAGAATCACTTTGAAATATCACATGTTGCTGCTGATCTGTTTCATGTTTCTGTGTTCATTCGTGCCCATCTGCTCATACAGACTCATGTTTGTGCTGCTGTTTGGAGTAATGCTTTCTATGATATTAGTGCTTAGTGTATTGTTAGTAGATGTATTTCTTAGTTCATATCTTAGATGTTATTACTGTTTTTCTCTTACATTTTATTGGTGGATGTAACTGGGACCCTGTGTACATAATCTTGTTTCATCACATGTACCACATGTGGTGCAAATGGCAATAAAGATTCTCTGACTGATTTTGTGCTTTTCAATTATGCTAAATATGAAAGGGTGGGTTTTGGCACCTTTCTCTTCCATATGAATAATAAAATATTGGGCATGGACAATATTTATTTTTCCTGGTATTCAAGAGGATAGGGAAATGGCTAGTCAGCTTTCTAATTATTTAACATCTAACAATTTATGAGTATATGTGTACATTTAATAGCAACAATTCAAATTGACATTGTAATTAGAAAGATGTAGTGCTCCTCACTTTTTCAAAATACAGAACTAATATGATGAAAAACATTGTACGGTAAAAGACACATCATGCATTTAGCTGCTCACCTCTGTAGCTATCCTCTGACGTTCACCAGGGCCCAGTGTGCGGCGTTTCTTGGCCATCTGGGATACACTGCCACTGTGTTCTCCACAAATAGTAGGGAGTGAGTCTCTGCAGGACCATAAGAGAACAGTGTTCATATTTTAGTCACCAGGTAAAATAACAAGAAATGTGAAGTAGTTCAATCATAAGACATTAACAAAATACTGTATCAGTAATATTAAACAGCACAACATACACATTAATTTCAATTTACCGGTACCTGATTTTTTGAATGTGGTCTGTGAACTGCTGCATGATTCTCTGAACAAAGACTGAGTCGATGGTCCGCTTCTGGAGTTGGTTGTAGAGAATGTCCACATGAGGCATGACCAGATGGAACAGTTTCAGGAAAAAGCTGAAGCTTTCATCCTCCAGCAGCCGAACAAAGCCTCCAGCTTCTCTAACAGTGGTAGGATCAAACTTTCCTGAGTCCCTGATGGTTTCAAAACACTGGAGCAGTTTTTCTTTGTGTTCAAAAACAGTGTTCACAGCTCGGCTGTGGAAGTTCCACCTCACTGTGCTTGCTCTTGGAACTCTGT
>JBBPBX010056231.1:0-22838 GCA_038048925.1 Garcialebias charrua
ATGAAGAAAAAAGATTTACATCCTAGAGACATCGATGCCTTTTGGCTCCAGCGTCAGTTCAGTCGTTTCTAGCACTTTGAGATTTTTGTTAATGAAAAGTGCGTTGTAAATTAAATTCATTATTATTCTTATTATTCTATGACGATGCCATTGTCTCTCAAAAGAAAGCTGATGAAGTCTTAGAAATCCTCAAGGTTTGTCTGTCGACATTTGTTGATAGTTGACTCGTGCCCCCCCCCACACACACACACAGATCTTTTGGACACCCCTTTTCTCCTGTTTTACAGACTGCCAGTGATGACAGAGAATGTGAGAACCAGCTGGTGCTGTTGTTGGGCGTCAACGCATTCGATTTCATTAAAATCCTCCGTCAGCACCGTCGCATGAGTAAGTCAAGTCTGGCTGGATGAAAGTTTGCCACAACGTTCTGCCATATTGTTTTTATTTTGAAATTGTTTGTGTCTTTTCACATACACACAGTTCAGTATTGTACCATGCTGGCGAGCGCTCAGAGTGAAGCATAAAATGAACGTATCATAGGGAAAATGGAGTCGGATCAGGAGCTGTCAAAGATTCTCTACCAGCTTCAGGAGACAGAGAAGGAGGACATAATTCGGGTAAGAATTCCTGTTTGTGAAGTTATGCCATAAAACCATTTGTCTGTGTGGACCATCACAGCTCGGTTTTGTTTTCTAGGAAGAGCGATCTCGCAGGGAGAGGGTGAGGAAGTCTCGCGTTGATGACTTGGAAGCATTGGACGTTGGCCATGGAGAGGTAAATACTGTCACATTTTCTATAGAGACATACACTTGATGGAAATGTGCCAGACTATTAAAGCTGTCGTGTTCTCCTACAGTCAGTGGTGCCTCGACAGCTTCTGGACCTTGAAGACGACCTTCACTCAGGGTAGCCATTTCATGGCCAACAAACGTTGCCAGCTCCCAGATGGCTCTTCGTAAGCAACGCAAAGGTTATGAAGAGGTTCATGTGCCTGCCCTGAAGCCTACACCCTTTGCTGACAATGAGGTTTGTTGATATTATCACTCGGTATACATACTACATACATACAATCATACATCATACATACATACAACATAAATGCTACATACATACATGTAACATACATACTACATACATACATACATACATACATGCTACATTCATACTACATACATGCTACATACATACGGTAGGACTGGAAAGCACCTTGCATGGTAGTCTGCCGCTACCAGTGTATGAATGTGTGTAGCATTCAATGTGTGTAGCGCTTTGAGATTTTCACTAATGAAAAGCGCGTTATAAATTGAATTCATTCATTATACTACATACAGTACATACATACTACATACTGGTGCATGCTACATACATACATGCTCCCTCCTTACATACATGCTACATACATACATACTACATACATATATCATACATACATACAACATGCATACATACATACAACATACATACATACATACAACATACATACATAATACATCATACATACATACATACATAGTACATGCATACCTACTACATACATTCATATTACATACATACATACAGAATACATACATACTACATACATATAGAATACATCATACAACAAACATATAGAATACATCATACAACAAACATACAGAATACATATATATACTATATGCAACATACATACTACATGTACACAACATACATACTTTTACTAATGTGTTTTTCCTTCGCTCTTTTAAATGTATTTACTGAAACTTAATATTGTTGTGTTCAAATTAAAAACAGTATTGGCAAACTAAGCCCATTTCTTTATTTTTTTAGGACAGTCCTGCTTTGCTGCCAGACGGTTTATGCTGAGTTTGGATCGGAACATTGTGCGTGGCAACATCCCTTCCTTAATTTCTGCCCTTTGCATGATGTTTGGCAGCTATTACTCCTTCAACATCCACTACCCATCAGGCCTTGCATCAACTCTGGAATGTCTTCAAAGGTGAGTTACCGTCCTCTTCTCTTTATTGGTTTGTCAGTCAGTCATCTTGCACTTGTTACAGTTCCTATCTCAAGGGGTCAATGGGCAAGAGGTGAGATACACCCTACTAGACATGTTGCTATTCTATCATATGGCTCATATCATATTTGTTTGATCCTATTGACCCTTTGCACATGATGTCATGCACCCCAAAAGACCGCCCATCTTCGCCATTATGGACGTCAGAAACAATCTATTGTTAGCGTATTCTCTTATACAATTAGTCAAAAAAGAGACATTTGATGGACAGTGGGTCCTCACAATACAAACCCATGCACACACACACTCTTAGACACACAATCCTAAAAGCAAAAAGTCCACATTACTCACACACGCTCTGACTGGGGGGCTGAAGGTTTATCTAACGAAAACCCTTACTGTATATCAATTATGTCCTCTGATTTTTTTGTTTGTTTTTGTATTTCTTTAGGTGCTTCTTTGGAATCAACCAAGAAAAAGGCACTAAAGTTGAAAAGACCCGCACATCCCGTCTTCACGTGAATCCCAGAGTCCTCACGTTAATCCAGGAGCTCTCAGATCATGAGTGGCGTGATGTCTGAATACGGACTAAACCTGTGAGTTACAATGCAAAAAAGATAAACAATTGTTACAGTGTCATTGCTGTTTTTGTTTTTTTTTTTTACATACTATACATCAGTGTACGGTATAGATCTTTTGATTTTGTTAGAAAAGCCTGTAAAAGGTTAAAGGTTTTGTATTGTTAAAATATGAACACACGGCAGTTGTGTGTGACATTGGTTATAACTTGTAAGTAACTGAAATACAAGAAACATAGCTGTAAATGTGGCTGAAGTTATTTTGTATGTTTTCACAGACAGTTGGGCTATTCTGGTATTTTGGTTTAATTAAAAAAATTGGAAACACTAAGTATAAAACAGAAATGTTTCATTACGTTTTTTGAAGCTGTTCTTATTTTTTACATTTTCGTTTTTTACATAAACGGATGAGAAAAACTTTTAGTTTAGTTTTAATTAATTAAGTTTTAATTTAATTTAATTTTAGTATTTGAAAGTCATTCTAACAAGTTTTATTTTTCGTATTTCACTAATGCTGAGTATGTGAAATTTGTTTGGGTAAGTCTTGTTTTGTTTGTAAAACAGTGACATGTTCATGCTAATTTGCTAAATAAAAATGCTAAAAAAAAAATTAAAAAAATACTGTATATTTTTTATAAAAATAGCTGACAATTGTGGTTATCAGAATAAATCTGTAAAAAAAAATAAAAAAAATTGTACTTTTTACAAAAAAAACCTGGCAGCTGTGGTTGCCAGAATAAATCTGTAAAAAATACTATGAACACGTAAACAGTTTTACAGTTAGTTGTAATTTCAACAGTTTTAATATGTAGAATTTCCAAGAAATATTGTAAACTTAAACAGATTTTAAATGTACATCTAAGTAAAATAATCTGTAAAATTTACTGTTTGATTTGTATTTTTTACATTAAAATATTGTAAAAAGTACATTGAAAATGTATTTAAGTTTACAAAATAGCTTGTTAATTGTACATCATAAAACTGTTGAAGTTACAGCTAACTCTGTACAACTGTTTACATGTTCAGTGTATTTTTTACAGATTTATTCTGGCAACCACAGCTGCCAGTTTTTTTTTCGTAAAAACTACGGATTTTTTTTTACAGTGTGGGTCCACACAAGGTCACAGTGGCTTGATTATGCACCTGTGCAGTGTGGACGATGCTTCTTCAGGTGAAATTCATCTCCTGCCTCCACAGCCGTTGGATGCTGCATGTCTTGTATCTGTGAGGGAACTTTCTCCAGGCAGCAGCGATCACACTGAGTCCATCAGGAGATGCTCCAAGTTCAGGAGTTGGATTTTGTACTGCTAGCTGCATTTTAATGTATCACCCTCATCATGACTCAGAGAGCAGAACCTGTGAACACACAATTAAAATGGTGAATGAAAAGACAGAAACATTTGTCTATAATATATATGCATCTTAATACATATATATAAAGTAATCTAATCAAGATTTGAAGTCTACATGACAAGCTCAAGTCATTAAAAATAAGGTATTTTCTACGTGGAGCTTTGTAAATCAGTTAAAATACTATAAAAAATTAAGTGTTCACAATTTCTAATACTCATAGTAGCATACAGAAGGTTGATTGATTCTGAAAGACATGTATATTAATAATTTATGTAAAATTAATGAGCCAACAACGTACCTTCAACGTATTTAGAATCTGGGGGATTTAAAAATGTCCAAATCATCTATCCAGCTATTCATAGATTGGACCAGCTCTCCCAGTGAATTGTAATTATAAAAATTATTTGTGGTGTAAACACTGACACAGACCAGGTCTGCTAAAATGACTGGGAATGTCAGTGGAGGTAAGTATTACTCCAGGTCTCTGCTCCATTTATTTATTTCAAACGGGCAACATTTCCAATTATACCGATTTTTTTCAATGTAGTTTTTTTTTGTCATCTGGGAGAAGCTTATTACGATAGTCCACTTTATTTTGCGCTGCTTTTCAGAACCGTGACGGAAGAAATCTCCTGAATTTCTTTTATTTTTTCTGAAGGCAACAAAAATGGCGGTCGAGACCGGAACGCCCCGACACTCCCCCACACAGTGACGTGTGCTCCAAAGCTCTATAAAAGTGTAAAAAAGTGTAAAAAGTATATCTATAAAATAAAATGAAAGTTCTGGCATTGACATTTGTAATAGAGTGACAAAGCAGCATATGAAGTTTATGTACACAGTATATGTATGAGGTAGTTGATATTGGTATAGAGGTAAAGTGGCATATACAGTAAGGCTAGTAAAAAATATACAGTATATATCAGCAGTAGTGTAGATATAAAAAGTACCGGTAGTGTAAATGTAAACAGTAGTAATAAATGTAAACAGTAGTAATGAATGTAAACAGTAGTAATAAATGTAAACAGTGAATGTAAACAGTAGTATAAATTCGTTTTGTTGGAGTTGTGCCATAATTTTTGCCACGATTTTGTCCGGGTGTTTAGTTCATAGAAGTGGGTCAGCCTATGGTTGGGTTTATATTTTTTATATAACGTTGTCTGATTTTAGACAGAGTGGACAGCTGTGTTTTTGTGAAATAAACTGTTTAAAGTTTCTAGTGTGTTGTCACTGTTACTGTATTAATACTTGGGCAGCACGGTGGCACAACTGGTAGAGCTGCTGCCTCTCAGCGAGAAGGTTGCCGGTTCAAATCCCGGTCCGGGGCCTTTCTGGGTGGAGTTTGCATGTTCTCCCCGTGCATGCGTGGGTTTCCTCCGGGTACTCCGGTTTCCTCCCACAGACCAAAAAACATGCTTGTTAGGCTGATTGGTGACTCTAAATTGACCCTAGGTGTGAGTGTGAGAGTGGATGGTTGTTTGGTGTGAGTGAGACAGGTCCCTCTTGTAAATGAGTCCCCGTGACTCAACGAGGCTAGCCTGTATAAATAAAGGTTGAATGAATGAATGAATACTGATCTGTGTTCTGATACGTCCTTGTCAAGGCAGACCTTCATATGAAATGAATTAAACTCCTGGGGCCTCATGTACAAAGACTTGCGTGGATTTCCTACTGAAAAGTGACGTACGGTCAAATCCAGAAAAGTGTGTACGCACAAAAAAATCCAGATGTATCAAACTGTGCGTACACCGGAATCCACGCACATTCCTTTTGTACATCACAACCAACGTGGAACTGAGCGCACGTGAGACACCTCCCCTGACACGCCTTCATTTACATATGTTAAACAGATGCAAATTACTTCCTGCATGTGTGAAGGACATGTTTGTTTGATCCCTGCGCGATCAGAAATCATTTCTAGATTCAGGAAAATAATGAATTTAATATAATATGAGTGAGGAAAAAAATCCTAAGTAAGAATAGTAATAAAATGTGTTTATCACACAAAGAACGAGTGATTGTGTGTCGGATTTGTGTGTGCGCGCACCCTGCTTTGGTGCGCCAGCTCATCCATTCATTCTGAGTGAAAATATTAACTTTGCGCACGGGTTTATTACCATAATTACTGTAAACACAGAGGAACTTAGATGTTTGGTTGAACATAGATCTTTGTTTATTTAATAGATGATATGAAGAAACGGGTCTGTGCGTCTCAGTGGAGAGTTTTCATGACATGACGTGATGTTGGAGTCTCCAAACGCTGCGCGCGCCACATTGTGCGCAATCTGTTTGTCTGTGAAGCCTTTACTCTCCTACAAGTTATATATGGTGTACTTTCACGTGTCATTTTGGAGAAATCTACAATAAACGCAGATTATTAAACACCTCCACTGCCGTGTAACACCGGCGTGGGTGCGCGCGCGCTCCAAAGCGCGACCACTCAGCCTTTGGAATCATATGGATGAGACATTCCATTAAATATGATCAGGCTTTGTGTGTACTGGACTGCCCTGATCGGCCTGCCAGCTCCCTCAGGAAAGCTCCTGTGGAACAGTTTGATCGCTGCTTCTGCACGCGTGATGCACGGCTCCTGCATGTGTTGCTCCAGAGCGCAGCAGTGCCAAACTGAAAAATGATTATTTCTGAAAACGGCTGATAAGCCATATCCTAGATCAGAAAATTATATCTGTTTATAAATAAATGCTCTGCGTGTTACACTATTTATTATATTCTCCAGTAAGGCTGAATGAATCCGTTCCTGTTAAATTTATTCTTTGCACAACTTTGCGCGTCCTTTATTTCACTGCGTCATGTGGATGTAATACTTGTTAATCGTGTGTTTGGTGGGAATATTAATCATTTTCACATCATGAACAGTTAATAATAATAATAATAATAATAATAATAATAATAATGAATTCAATTTATAACGCACTTTTCATTAATGGAAATCTCAAAGTGCTACAAGGTGCAACAGAATTAAATGTCAATAAAACAAATAATAAAACAATTAAAATCAACAACAGTGTCAGCTATGATCAAAAGTAGAATCATGAGGAGTATAGTATGCTCGGTTGAAAAGAAAGGTCTTCAAGCCGCTCTTAAAGTCAACCACAGACTGTGGGGCTTCAGTTTCTCTGAATCACCTGTAAGTGTCGCCAAGGGAACAAGAACCACAGAAACGTGCGTACGCCAGCAGGGGAGCTGGCGTGGAAATGTACTTGGATGCGCAGATATTCACGTTCATTTCATTTTTGTTACATACGGGGTTTTGCGTGGAAAGTGACGTGCGCAATGTTTTTGTGCGCACGCACGGTTGATACATGAGGCCCCAGAAGAGCTCAGTGAAGCTGCAGATGGAGGAGCAGGGACCAGCAGCAAAAAACTACAAATACACCGTCAAATGTTGCTCAGGTAGTACCATATAAAACAATTTCTTCATGCACAAACAGAAAGGTAGTAGTCATCTGTTACAGAACAGGTCAGAGCTGAATAAAAACCAGCTGGAAAAAGTAAATTTAAAGTATTAAATAGGACTTCCTTGTTTTGTCATCATTGTTTAAGGTGTCACACAAAACTCTGTCTAATACCTGTGTCTTTTTCTCTTCAAGGGATGGAGGTGACAAGCTCATAACAGAAGGACGTTGTTATCTGACAGAGGCTTTGATATTAGACTGTGTGAGAGTCAAGGTTCTTTATTGTCATTCACATCACATGTTGTACGTGAGGTGGAATGAAACTGTGTATACAGGGTCCCATTTACAGCCAACAAAAGTATAAAATGAATGATGTGCTGAGGTTAAAATCCCTCTTCTCCACATCGAGAGGAGCCAGTTGAGGTGGCTCGGGCATCTGGTTAGGATGCCTCCTGGACGCCTCCCTGGTGAGGTGTTCCGGGCATGTCCCACCGGGAGGAGACCCAGAGGAAGACCCAGGACACGCTGGAGGGACTATGTTTCTTGGCTGGCCTGGGAACGCCTTGGGATTCCCCCAGAGGAGCTGCTGGACTCGTTGTTTTGAAATATTTTTACAGTTGAATAATAACAAGTGGTTATTTTTTCTCATTTAATAAAAATTAATGTGGTAAACATTTATGAAACATTTAATTCAGCACTAACATGTAAACATGATGAAATTGATCACATTTGTAGTAAACATTTGATGTATTAACAAATTTCATTAACAGGGATTAACCTGTCCAAATAAAAGTTGAATGAATGAATTTCAGGTAAGAAATAAACAAAATGAAACAGATCCATTTTGAAGTAAACATTTGATGTAATTAAACATTTCTAGTAACAATGTGATGAACATTGTGTAAGTTAATACATTTTATAGAAAAATTGCTACACAAATGTGCAAATATAAGTGAACAGCATGATTTACATAATTATGTATCCCTTGAAGCTGGAGAACAAACTCTGAGAAATATTTTTAGGAAGCTTCATGCTTTCTGCAGACGTCCAGCCATGTCTGTGTGGGTCCACACAAGGTCACAGTGGTTTGATTATGCACCTGTGCAGTGTGGACGATGCTTCTTCAGGTGAAATTCATCTCCTGCCTCCACAGCCGCTGGATGCTGCATGTCTTGTATCTGTGAGGGAACTTTCTCCAGGCAGCAGCGATCACACTGAGTCCATCAGAAGATGCTCCAAGTTCAGGAGTTGGATTTTGTACTGCTAGCTGCATTTTAATGTATCACCCTCATCATGACTCAGAGAGCAGAACCTGTGAACACACAATTAAAATGGTGAATGAAAAGACAGAAACATTTGTCTATAATATATATGCATCTTAATACATATATATAAAGTAATCTAATCAAGATTTGAAGTCTACATGACAAGCTCAAGTCATTAAAAATAAGGTATTTTCTACGTGGAGCTTTGTAAATCAGTTAAAATACTATAAAAAATTAAGTGTTCACAATTTCTAATACTCATAGTAGCATACAGAAGGTTGATTGATTCTGAAAGACATGTATATTAATAATTTATGTAAAATTAATGAGCCAACAACGTACCTTCAACGTATTTAGAATCTGGGGGATTTAAAAATGTCCAAATCATCTATCCAGCTATTCATAGATTGGACCAGCTCTCCCAGTGAATTGTAATTATAAAAATTATTTGTGGTGTAAACACTGACACAGACCAGGTCTGCTAAAATGACTGGGAATGTCAGTGGAGGTAAGTATTACTCCAGGTCTCTGCTCCATTTATTTATTTCAAACGGGCAACATTTCCAATTATACCGATTTTTTTCAATGTAGGTTTTTTTTTTGTCATCTGGGAGAAGCTTATTACGATAGTCCACTTTATTTTGCGCTGCTTTTCAGAACCGTGACGGAAGAAATCTCCTGAATTTCTTTTATTTTTTCTGAAGGCAACAAAAATGGCGGTCGAGACCGGAACGCCCCGACACTCCCCCACACAGTGACGTGTGCTCCAAAGCTCTATAAAAGTGTAAAAAGTATATCTATAAAATAAAATGAAAGTTCTGGCATTGACATTTGTAATAGAGTGACAAAGCAGCATATGAAGTTTATGTACACAGTATATGTATGAGGTAGTTGATATTGGTATAGAGGTAAAGTGGCATATACAGTAAGGCTAGTAAAAAATATACAGTATATATCAGCAGTAGTGTAGATATAAAAAGTACCGGTAGTGTAAATGTAAACAGTAGTAATAAATGTAAACAGTAGTAATGAATGTAAACAGTAGTAATAAATGTAAACAGTGAATGTAAACAGTAGTATAAATTCGTTTTGTTGGAGTTGTGCCACGATTTTGTCCGGGTGTTTAGTTCATAGAAGTGGGTCAGCCTATGGTTGGGTTTATATTTTTTATATAACGTTGTCTGATTTTAGACAGAGTGGACAGCTGTGTTTTTGTGAAATAAACTGTTAAAGTTTCTAGTGTGTTGTCACTGTTACTGTATTAATACTGATCTGTGTTCTGATACGTCCTTGTCAAGGCAGACCTTCATATGAAATGAATTAAACTCCAGAAGAGCTCAGTGAAGCTGCAGATGGAGGAGCAGGGACCAGCAGCAAAAAACTACAAATACACCGTCAAATGTTGCTCAGGTAGTACCATATAAAACAATTTCTTCATGCACAAACAGAAAGGTAGTAGTCATCTGTTACAGAACAGGTCAGAGCTGAATAAAAACCAGCTGGAAAAAGTAAATTTAAAGTATTAAATAGGACTTCCTTGTTTTGTCATCATTGTTTAATGTGTCACACAAAACTCTGTCTAATACCTGTGTCTTTTTCTCTTCAAGGGATGGAGGTGACAAGCTCATAACAGAAGGACGTTGTTATCTGACAGAGGCTTTGATATTAGACTGTGTGAGAGTCAAGGTTCTTTATTGTCATTCACATCACATGTTGTACGTGAGGTGGAATGAAACTGTGTATACAGGGTCCCATTTACAGCCAACAAAAGTATAAAATGAATGATGTGCTGAGGTTAAAATCCCTCTTCTCCACATCGAGAGGAGCCAGTTGAGGTGGCTCGGGCATCTGGTTAGGATGCCTCCTGGACGCCTCCCTGGTGAGGTGTTCCGGGCATGTCCCACCGGGAGGAGACCCAGAGGAAGACCCAGGACACGCTGGAGGGACTATGTTTCTTGGCTGGCCTGGGAACGCCTTGGGATTCCCCCAGAGGAGCTGCTGGACTCGTTGTTTTGAAATATTTTTACAGTTGAATAATAACAAGTGGTTATTTTTTCTCATTTAATAAAAATTAATGTGGTAAACATTTATGAAACATTTAATTCAGCACTAACATGTAAACATGATGAAATTGATCACATTTGTAGTAAACATTTGATGTATTAACAAATTTCATTAACAGGGATTAACCTGTCCAAATAAAAGTTGAATGAATGAATTTCAGGTAAGAAATAAACAAAATGAAACAGATCCATTTTGAAGTAAACATTTGATGTAATTAAACATTTCTAGTAACAATGTGATGAACATTGTGTAAGTTAATACATTTTATAGAAAAATTGCTACACAAATGTGCAAATATAAGTGAACAGCATGATTTACATAATTATGTATCCCTTGAAGCTGGAGAACAAACTGAGAAATATTTTTAGGAAGCTTCATGCTTTCTGTAGACGTCCAGCTATGGCTGTGTGGGTCCACACAAGGTCACAGTGGTTTGATTGTGCACCTGTGCAGTGTGGACGATGCTTCTTCAGGTGAAATTCATCTCCTGCCTCCACAGCCGCTGGATGCTGCATGTCTTGTATCTGTGAGGGAACTTTCTCCAGGCAGCAGCGATCACACTGAGTCCATCAGGAGATGCTCCAAGTTCAGGAGTTGGATTTTGTACTGCTAGCTGCATTTTAATGTATCACCCTCATCATGACTCAGAGAGCAGAACCTGTGAACACACAATTAAAATGGTGAATGAAAAGACAGAAACATTTGTCTATAATATATATGCATCTTAATACATATATATAAAGTAATCTAATCAAGATTTGAAGTCTACATGACAAGCTCAAGTCATTAAAAATAAGGTATTTTCTACGTGGAGCTTTGTAAATCAGTTAAAATACTATAAAAAATTAAGTGTTCACAATTTCTAATACTCATAGTAGCATACAGAAGGTTGATTGATTCTGAAAGACATGTATATTAATAATTTATGTAAAATTAATGAGCCAACAACGTACCTTCAACGTATTTACAATCTGGGGGATTTAAAAATGTCCAAATCATCTATCCAGCTATTCATAGATTGGACCAGCTCTCCCAGTGAATTGTAATTATAAAAAATATTTGTGGTGTAAACACTGACACAGGTCTGCTAAAATGACTGGGAATGTCAGTGGAGGCAAGTATTACTCCAGGTCTCTGCTCCATTTATTTATTTATTTCAAACGGGCAACATTTCCAATTATACCGATTTTTTTCAATGTAGTTTTTTTTGTCATCTGGGAGAAGCTTATTACGATAGTCCACTTTATTTTGCGCTGCTTTTCAGAATCGTGACGGAAGATACAGCGCGAAAACGATGGAAATCTCCTGAATTTCTTTTATTTTTTCTGAGGGCAACAAAAATGGCGGTCACCCCCCCACACAGTGACGTGTGCTCCAAAGCTCTATACAGGCGACTCATGAGCGTGTGCGCAGAGAAGCTCTCACACTGATCCTAGTTGCTCCAAGATGGACCAAGAGAGCCTGGTCTGCAGAGATAATATCAATGCTAGCAGGACAACCATGGTGTTTGCCTGCACACAAAGATCTCCTGACTCAAGCTCACGGGCAAATTTGGCACCCGCACCCAGAAATCTGGGATCTGTGGGTTTGGCTCCTGAAAGGGAAAAATGAATCGCTTCTGGCCTCCCCAATAACGTGGTAAACACCATTCAGTGTGCACGAGCAGGCTCAACACAGACGCTTTATGCTCTTAAATGGCGTGTTTTTGAGGCCTGGTGGCAGGAGAGAAACATTGTGTCCTTCTCCAACACCATATCACAGGTTCTCACATTCCTACAAGATTTGTTGGAAAAATGTTGTTCTTTTTTTTTTACAATCAAAGTCTTTTTATCTGCCATTTCTGCTTGTCATGAGGGATGGGAGGGGAAGTCACCCAGCTCCCATCCTCTCGTGGTTCGGTTCATGAAAAGAGTGCTGCGCAAAAGGCCTCCGTGCACAGCTTTAGCGCCTCGGTTGGACTTGACCATGGTCCTGGACGCTCTCTGCGACACCCCGTTCGAACCACTACAGAGTGTTAACATGGACATACTGTCCTATAAAACAGCTCTTCTTCTGGCTCTGTGAAACGTGTGAGTGACTTTCACACGCTCTCAGTACACCCCTTGTGCACACAGTTTGCACATGATGGCTCCAAAGTGACGTTACGCCCCAACCCGGCCTACGTCCCTAAAGTGCCTTCCTTATCATGTAAGAGCCTCTCTTTTGAACTGTCGGCTTTCCCTCCGCCGCCGGTGCTGACTGCAGAGCAAAAGCACATGAACGCTCTCTGCCCAGTGCGCGCATTACGCATTTACATGGAAAGGACAAAAATCTGGCGCAAAACCAACCAGCTGTTTGTTTGTTTTGCTAACCCTGTTGCTGGTAAAGCTCTGTCTAAACAACACCTTTCCTGTTGGGTTAGAGGCCATTTCTCGAGCATATACTAGTAAGGGCAAACAGGCACCCAGTGGCGTGCACGCGCATTCAACCAGAGGTTTGGCCACCTCCTGGGCACTGTTTAAAGGTATTCCAGTGGCAGATATTTGTTCTGCTGCTAACTGGGCATCTCCTAACACGTTCATAAAGTTCTACAGCTTGGACGTCCCAACGCGTGACATCACCCAATCTGTTCTTTCAGCACAGGAGCAATGAACGTCCTCCTGCTTGTCAGAACTTGAGGCCAAGTTTTCTGCTTATGCATTTTCGGGACGTGAGGGTAAGTCCCCATACCTATGTGTTGCACCAAAGTGAACTGACCGAAAGGGAACTGGCGGTTATGACCATAACCAATGCTCCCTGAGGGAGGGGAACGAGGTGCAACACAAGTTGGCCCCATCAATGCTTTAACACTAGAAGTCCCAGAGAAGGGTCATTTAACATTTCTACCTTTGGAACCCAGAGACGGGTCGAGTGACCTGAAGGATTTTAGCTAACATCCTATAATGAGCTGTTAACAGGCGCTTTTGTTTTGTAAATAAGGCCATTACTGGCGCACCACAGGAGGGGGCACGCTTAACACTAATTTGACTAAGGCTGCGCTTTTTTGCGCAAGTGAACTTGGATTCTAAATCCCCCGGTCCCTTTCAGTGGGCTATATATGTTGGTCCGTCACTTGACCTCAGGTCATGTGACCTGTGTCTGTACGTCAGTTGACCCCATGCCGTGTGACCTATGTCGGTCCGTCAGTTGACCTCATGTCGAGTGACCAGTGTCGGTCTATCAGTTGACTTCATGTCGTGTGACCTATGTCGGTCCATCAGTTGACCTTAGGTCATGTGACCTGTGTCGGTACGTCAGTTGACCTCATGCCGTGTGACCTGTGTCGGTACGTCAGTTGACCTCATGTCATGTGACCTGTATCGGTCTGTCAGTTGACCTCATGTCGAGTGACCAATGTCGGTCCATCAGTTGACTTCATGTCATGTGACTTGTGTCGTTTTGTCAGTTGACCTCAGGTCATGTGACCTGTGTTGGTCCGTCACTTGACCTTAGGTCATGTGACCTGTGTTGGTCCGTTACTTGACCTCAGGTCATGTGACCTGTGTCGGTCCATCAGTTGACCTCAGGTCACGTGACCTGTGTTGGTCCGTCAGTTGACCTCATGTCGAGTGACCAGTGTCGGTCCATCAGTTGACTTCATGTCGTGTGACCTATGTCGGTCCGTCAGTTGACCTCATGTCGTGTGACCAGTGTCGGCCCGTCAGTTGACTTCATGTCATGTGACTTGTGTCGTTTTGTCAGTTGACCTCAGGTCATGTGACCTGTGTTGGTCCGTCACTTTATCGCAGGTCATGTGACCTGTGTTGGTCCGTCACTTGACCTCAGGTCCTGTGACCTTTGTCGGTCCGTCAGTTGACCTCATGTCATGTGACCTGTGTTGGTCCGTCAGTTGACCTCATGTTGTGTGACCTATGTTGGTTCATCAGTTGACCTTATGTCATGTGACCTGTGTCGGTCCATCAGTTGACCTCAGGTCATGTGACCTATGTCGGTCCGTCAGTTGACCTCATGTCATGTGACCTATGTCGGTCCGTCAGTTGACTTCATGTCGTGTGACCTATGTCGGTCCGTCAGTTGACCTCAGGTCATGTGACCTGTGTCGGTCCGTCAGTTGACCTCATGTCGTGTGACCTATGTCGGTCCGTCAGTTGACTTCATGTCGTGTGACCTATGTCGGTCCGTCAGTTGACCTCAGGTCATGTGACCTGTGTCGGTCCGTCAGTTGACCTCATGTCGTGTGACCTATGTCGGTCCGTCAGTTGACTTCATGTCGTGTGACCTATATCCGTCCGTCAGTTGACCTCAGGTCATGTGACCTGTGTCGGTCTGTCAGTTGACTTCATGTCATCTGACCTGTGTCGGTCCATCAGGTGACCGACAACAATAGGTCAAGCATGTTTTAGAACACAGCAATGTGCCACCTGCATGTGCCGGCACGCACCGTAAATACATGTGCCAAGGACAAGGAGAGAGACAGTACTTGTAAGCAAAATAATTTATTTGACAGAACATCAAAGTTACAGGATAGTCAGCACAGCAGAATAAGACAATTTTATGCATAAAATTGTTCTGGAGCAGACAAAGCTTTCCATTCAGTGGATGTCCCAAAATGTTCAACTGTGAGATAACTTCAGGGTCTGTTATGTGTGAATTCAGGTCAGGGCCTCTCTTCTGACTAAGGGGGGAAGTGCAAGCAGAGTCTTACTTACCTGATGGAAACATTGGAATGTTGTCTGTGCAGTTTGGTGTGGTGGGGGTGTCTGAGTTGTGTGCACGCATATTTATAACAAAAGGCAGTTAATGGCCCACTAATGGTTGGTTTGGACTAAGGGTCTTTTGACCCTCTTTCAGGACTTCTGGGGGGAGGTCGAAAATCCTGGGACTTCTAGTGTTAAAAGCTCGGTGAAGTGCTTGCAGATTACGGAAATGAGACGTGTTGCATGTTTTATAGCCCTCCTGCTCATGCGAAGTCTCATTGGCCTTGACAGGCGTGATGAAAGAAATTTCACAGGTGAACGCGCAGGGGCGCAATTCCCCATACCTATGTTGCACCTCGTTCCCCTCCCTCAGGGAACATTGGTTATGGTCATAACCTCCAGTTCTTTGCTATAAGAACTATATTTATGTCATCAGAGAAAACTGAGCAAAATTAAATGGCATTAGCATCAAATGAAGGAATGTTGAGATAAATCCAGTTTCTGATGTCTTTCCAAAAACTTTGTGTTGACGTGAAAAACAAAATGCTTGAGGAATTCATCTTCTGATGTACACAAATCACAAATGAAGTCTAACTTTGCCAAACATCTCAACACCGACAGCTAAGGCAATAGTGGTTCTAGAAAGTGGCACGGAGTGGTACCTGCCACTGGAAAAACAAATACTGTATCTTGCAACTACCACCCTATCTGTAGTATAGTTAGTTAATACACATTACCGGTAATATATAAACATTTTTTTTTTCAACTTTATTTATTCACAATACAAAGTTCAAAACAAAGTTCAGAACAATACTGTAATCAAAACAGCAAAACTTTGTAATAATCAGAATAAGAAACAGCTTCATTTGTAAAAACCCTTTGGCATATATTCTGTGCAATTAATTCATTCAACCTTTATTTATACAGGTTAGTCTCACTGAGCTTTGAAAACTCATTTACCATTTTACCATTACTCATTTACAAGAGACCTGTTTTTAACAGAGTGATGACAAAAGTAGACAATAATGACAACAGTAGACAATCATAAAATAAAGCATATAAATTGAGAAAAATAACTGAAATAAATTTTTATTAAAAACGAAACAAAAACAACTAAAGCAATGTAGAATACTAAAAACAGGAACATGTCTGCATTGGTTTTTGCCATGACAGCTGAACTTAGCAATGTTGAACAAGGGCTCCGGCCTCGCGTGTTCCTGAGGGCGCCGAGCTGAACCCACCCACTATACCGTAACTGAAAGTATAATGGAAACACAACTCATACCGTATAGAGCCGAGTCGAACCGCAATATACTGGTACTAATGTAAAGGCTTCTGGTTGCACTTAATTATCTAAACTTTTGCAATATTTAAAGGTCCACTGACATAATCTTACAAATTTGCATAAAATGATAGAAGATATATATATTGTGTCATTCAACTATGTTTGTTTTTGCAAACAAAATGATAAATTAATGAAAATTCCTTTCAAACTGAGTTTAAAATTAAAAACCGTGTTTCTCTCTGAAAAATCCGACTACAAACGAATGCAACATTTGTGACGTAGGAGAAAGAACGTCTTTAGAACGCCCCATATAAATATTCATGGCGAACAAGAAATAAAACAACAAAATTATCAATCCAAGTTAAGATTTGAGCTATTTGTCTTTAGTTTTGGAAGCAGGAAGTTAGATGAGCAGAAACAGCAGGTTCTAATTTAGGTCTGCACCGTATGTATTTGACTCTTACCTGTTCAGGAAGCGAGGGAGCTCAGTCCGAGGGGAGGCAGCTTTATTTATTCTATTTTGACGAAGGTCTTACATCTTTTGGGAAAGTGAAAAAGCTCACTTGTTCACTGATATTAGAACATCCAAATGCGACACACCGAACCGGCATTTTTCAAGTTGTACCAAAAAAAAGGCTATCTGGCTGAGAATGAATATGCGTTAATGGCAGATGCAGACTGAAGGTCCTGCTTCCTACGTCACAAATGTTGCATTCGCTTGTAGTCGGATTTTTCAGAGAGAAACGCGTTTTTTAATTTTAAACTCAGTTTGAAAGGAATTTTCATAAATGTATCATTTTGTTTGCAAAAATTAACATAGTTGAATGATACAAGATATATATTGTAATGATCCTTGAAGAGTCATGTTAAGTGTTAATTGTTCTTGTTCTGTTACTGGTTCTAATGTTTGACATGTCCTGTTTATGACGCAAGGGTTGTTGGGAAATAAGATGGGGTGGGGCTAGAGGGAGTTTTGGCGGCTCTGGCTGTGTCTCAATTCAGGGGCTGCATCCTCATGAGGACCCAGCCTAGCTGGGCCGAGTAGGCCACGCACTCACAAGGCCGGGTGGGCTGAGCGAAACTGCTGAAATGGGACGGTCTAGCCTTCCGGAGAGCCGACATTGAAGTGGGTGGGGCGTTCTCTTGAAATGGGTGGGAAGTGTGCGCGCTTGGTGTGTGTGTGTGGAAAGAGAAGGGACGCCGCTAAAATATATTACTAAACTGAATATATGTATATACTGTACTGTATAGTGTTTCTGAGTTTACTGTTTGTTAAGAACGAGGGGCGATCTGTTAAAACCCAGAGTGGACCTATGAAAAGCAACTTGTCTAGTAGCTCAACTTGTTAAGCGTCCCACGATTGGCGCAGAGATACTTTTCTCGAAGCTGGTTCGAATCTCACTCGGTACGGTTAAAACTTATTTTACGTTTGTCTTTTATTGGATAAAAAAATGAGGACTGAGATTAAAAAGAAGGAGTTTGTGAAACTCCTTCTTTTTTTTTTATCCAATAAAAGACAAACGTAAAATAAGTTTTAACCGTACCGAGTGAGATTCGAACCAGCTTCGAGAAAAGTATCTCTGCACCAATCGTGGGATGCTTAACCAGTTGAGCTACTGAACAACTTGTCTCTCATAGGTCCACTCTGAGTTTTAACAGATCGCCCCTTGGAAAATAATCTGATTTGTAATCAGTTCTTCAAAAACAGTAAACTCAGAAACACTAATACAGGTAACCCCCCACTTACGACTCCATCGACCTACGAACAACGGGACCTACGAACATATCATATTTAATAAAAATATGAAATTACTGTATTAAAAAAAAAAATATTTTTTTTTTTTTTTTTTTGTGTTTAAATGTTCTTAATTTCATGTGTACATCACTTTGTTGCAGCTGTGGTTGTTTTAAAGGCTTTATAAATAATAATTATGATAAAAAAGATCATTTCTGATCATTTTTGAGCAATCTTGGGCAACAGGAAGTAGGTCTTCAGTTTACACGGTCACAAATTAATGTAGAACACCGGACGCCATTTTAGGTTCAGTCACTGGGGTCTCCGGTCACAGAACACCGGACGCCATTTTAGGTTAGCTGCCCGGGAGCCAGCCGAAGACTGGTGACCAGGATGGCTTCATATGGATTAATTACGAGCTGGAAACGTCTCTGTGAACTTTGTGGATGTCTCAGGCAGCAGCGGATTTATCGCTGATCGTGCCAGGCCGCCGCGCGAACACCTCCGGCCAGGCTCTGGCCTGGCTAGCTCCAGAAGCTAACACGGGAGCTAACACGGTAGCCGGCCGAAGACTGGTGACCAGGATGGCTTCATATGGATTAATTACGAGCTGGAAACGTCTCTGTGAACTTTGTGGATGTCTCAGGCAGCAGCAGCAGCTGCAGATTGATCGCGCCGCCGCTCCAACACCAGCTCATGGCTTGGCTAGCAGAAGCTAGCCAGCTAGCTAACACAGGTCTGGAGCAGCTGCGGTGGTTCACTGGCCGGCCGCCGCGCTGCTCGGCCCGACAACAATCAACGCATGGCAACCTAAGATGTCGGCTTTGACCATCTCAAAGTAAGAAAATATATTTTTATTTATTCTGTAAATGTGAATAGCAATGTTTAACATTACAGTACACTACTGTACATGCTTAAATGTGTGCGCGCGCTCCGTTAGCATGATAAATAAAGGTTGAATGAATTAATTATTATTTTTTTTTATAATTTTCACCCCCTACCTACGGCAGAATCGAGCTACGAACCGTTCTTAACTCCCTAAAGCTTGATTTATACTTGACGCGCCGCGCGCGAGGGGCGCGCGCCAGAAGTGACGCAATATCGCAGTCCCCGCCCCCTGCGCGTTGGCCCCGCGCGACGTCTTGACGCGTGTCGCGCACCTCCGAATTTTTGAAACTCCGCAAGCCTAGTGCGCGCGGCGCACTTTGCCATGCTCCGCCGTGCATCAACTATAAACAACGTGGCGAAACTATGAACGCAGCGCCGTGCGCCGCGCTCCAGCTTGCGGACCAAAGCGCGACTATAACTCAGCCTCAACTCGTTCGTAGGTCGGGGGTTCGCTGTATACTGTATATTCAGCTAACACGTTTTTTTTAGTCGTTTCTGTAGTTAAATTTTAATGAGATATATTTGCGCTGAGGTTGTTTGAGATGACTAAATAAAGGTTGAATGAATATTCGCGCTGAGGTTGTTGTTAGAACGAGCTGATGACTCAACAACACGCATCAGCCCCGACCCTGCACGCAGAAAGTCCCCCCCCCCGCGAAATCTCTGCTGGCGCTATGAATTCTGGGATAGCCTCCGTCTTGAAGGTTCCACGAATGCATCCTTCGATTTCGGCAGGAAGTAGGCCGCATTCCTCGGCCGCATGAGGAGGAGTCTTCGAATTGGGACAGTCCTCCGCGCGGGGCAATGACGTATGCGGCCGACAAATGCGCACTCATGAGGACGCAGCCCCTGAATTGAGACACAGCCGTTGTCTAGAGGCTGGGAGCACCTGTTGGGAAGCTGAGGAGTTATGGCGTGGGTCACGGCCAAACAGTGACTCTGAGTTTACTGGCCTGTTATTTGTGCTCTTTAATAAAGTGTTGGCTGAAGCAGAACGTCTGGTGCTTGAGTGACCGCGACAACGTTACACTGGTGTCAGAAGTGAAACTACGAGCTGCCTCTGAAGCGCGCGG
The DNA here is from genome assembly GCA_038048925.1 of Garcialebias charrua. NCBI lineage: Eukaryota > Metazoa > Chordata > Actinopteri > Cyprinodontiformes > Rivulidae > Garcialebias > Garcialebias charrua. Next base: position 20,324 of record JBBPBX010056231.1, read on the forward strand.
CGGAGCAAACTGCAGGTGGAGACATGTTCGCGGACAAGATTAAACGGGAGGAGCTGGAGATGGAAGCCCGGCTGCATTCGACTGCTCACAGAGTGAGAGACACAGCGCTACAAATGTCTGCTGAGGCTGGATTCTCACCAGGTTTGGCTAGATACGAGAACTTTCCCCGCCATGACCGCGGTTTCAGCGGAATAGAATCTAATCTTCGTGACGCACCATCACGTGACGTAAACAAAGATGGCGGCGCCCAGTGGCGAGAAGTAGCGGCAAACATAAAAACGCCAAAGTTCAATGGAAAGACGCCATGGGAGGTGTTTATTGCTCAGTTTGAACTGTTAGCTGCAGCTGCTGGCTGGGATGAGGAGAATAAAGCACTGCAATTAGCTTTATGCCTGTGTGAGGATGCAGCTGCCTGTTTACTGCTGCTGAGCAAGGAGGAGAGGAGAGACTATGCTGCTCTAGTTGGGACACTACAGAGACGATTTGGACAGTATAACCAGCCTGTGCTGCTGCGATCAGAGTTTCACAATAGACGCAGACAGCCTGCAGAGCCTCTTCGTATCCTGGCCCATGACATTGAGTGTCTCTGCAGGAGGGCTTATGACAACATGCCACCTGCAGTGCAGGCAGAACTAGCTCGTGATCAGTTCCTGCAGGCTCTCAGTCCCAAAGAGCTCCGAATACAGACTCAGCTGGCACGTCCAGAAACGCTTGGGGCAGCTCTAGAGTTAGCGCTGGAGAGGGAGATGCTGACAGGATCCATTGGTGGAGCTGAGGACGCACCAATAGTGAGAGTACTGTCAGCTCCGGTCGAGCAGCTGGGGAGGACAAGGGGACCACTCAGTACGACGCAGACCGCTGCTCTTCAGTCATCTGCTCCCCAAGTTGACCCACGCCGTCGACTGCAGAGCTGCTGGGGCTGTGGGCAAACGGGCCACCTCATCAGGCAGTGTCCCAGGTTTGCAGCCGTGCCGGGAAACGCCCAAGGGCCCGTGTAGGTGGGAGTACACGGGCCTGTGAGACCAACACCCCCAGCCTAGCACCATCTCCACCAGGCACCATCATTGCTGTGGGCTGGACACAAGTGGGCAACTTTTGTCACATTCCAGTGGTGGTCGCCGGGGTGCCTTGTACAGCACTCCTGGACACAGGATCCAACGCAACACTTGTTCGACCTGACATCATCCCTACTGGAGCTACTGTGCAGGCAACTGATGTGCAGCTTAAGACAGTAACTGGTGACCTGGCCCCCATAAGAGGGAGGGGAGTGTTCCAGTTTAAGGTGGGAGATCTCGCTGTGCCTTATGCTGCCTGGGTGGCAGATGTGCAGGACACATGCATCCTTGGGTTGGACTTTCTACGAGCCATTGGTGGTGTGATTGACCTAGGCAGGGGTGCCCTGATACTGCCTGAGGGGAGGAGTGTGCGGCTCGTTTCCCCCTCGTCATGCCCAGCCCCTGAAGCTGTAGCCGCGTACACCGCAGAGACTTTGGCACTGCCACCAGCTGAACATCAAACTGAAGAGGAGGAGAGGCTGTCTGCAGTGAGAGAAATCTGGTCCAAGAACTGTGAGGGGCTGACTCAGCAGCAGCAGGAAAACCTATGGCAGGTGCTGTTGGAGTTTAAGGACACTTTTGCTCTTAAAGAGAACGAAGTGGGTCTGACACACTTGGTGGAGCACACCATCGACACTGGGGATGCTCGTCCTATTAAAGTGCGTCCTCGCCGCCTTCCCTTAGCTCTCCAGGAGGTTGCTGACAGAGAACTGGGTGAGATGATTGAGACAGGCATCATAGAGCCATCTGACAGCCCGTGGGCCTCCGCTGTGGTGATGGTACCCAAGAAAAACAGCACAAGGATGCGCTTTTGTGTAGACTACCGACCCCTCAATAAAGTTACAAAAAAGGATTCTTACCCTCTCCCCAGAATAGACGAATCGCTGGATTTGGTAGTAGGTTCATCCTGGTTCTCCACCCTGGACCTGCGAAGTGGATACTGGCAGGTGCCATTGTCACCGGAGTCTAGACCCAAGACAGCCTTCTGCACCAACAGGGGACTGTGGCAGTTCAGAGTACTAAGCTTCGGTCTATGCAACGCTCCTGCTACCTTTGAGAGACTCATGGACAGGGTACTGGCTGGGGTCCCACGACAGCAGTGTCTGGTCTACCTAGATGACCTCCTGGTGCACGGAAGCTCCTTTGAGGCCGCTCTGGACTCCCTGAAACAGGTACTGGGGAGAGTGGCTGCTGCAGGCCTGAAACTACACCCAGACAAGTGCCACTTCATGAGGAGGGAGGTAGAATTTCTGGGCCACAAGCTGGGTTGTGAGGGCGTCAGCACGTTGGAGGAGAAGGTCCACACAATTAAGGACTGGCCCACTCCAACGGACCAAGTCCAGCTTAAAAGCTTCCTTGGCCTGGCCTCCTACTACAGAAGATTTGTGAAAGACTTTTCCTCAATAGCTGCACCACTCTTCCGCCTGCTGCAGAAAAATTGCGACTTCACCTGGAACCAA
>JBBPBX010056232.1:0-22838 GCA_038048925.1 Garcialebias charrua
TGTAATTATTTGGTTTAAGCATGAGTGAAAGAGATTAAACTGCCTTCTAGCTTCATTTTAAAGGTGCACAACTGAAGCAATAGACAAAACCTACTATTTAGTAAGCGCCAAATTTTCATACAGCCCATTACAATTTACAGAACAGCATAAACATCAAGGGCGGTCGGGTCGTCTAAAGCGCTGTGTTAAGGTTGCAGTCTCCCCTGGAGGCATGGGTTCATATCCCACTTCTGACTCAAGTTCCTATTAACCTCTACTGTACATTGCCAGGTAAGTGACTCTTCTATGTAAAGATCTGTTGTCCAACAGGTCTTGTACAAAGCGTATACCTTCACTTATGGGTCTTATAGGGTTCAAGCATGACTTGAAAAACTTCAACTTCATTCCATCTATATCTGACAAGGGATAATACTGAAAGATTATTCAATGTGTAATGTTTAGCTTTTCAGGGCCAACGTCTTTTACAACCTGATACTTTTCACTGTATCTAAACAGTTACTTGTCAGGATGGCCGAGCGGTCTAAGGCACTACGTTTAGGTCGCAGTCTCCCCTGGAGGCGTGGGTTCAAATCCCACTTCTGACATTCTTTCTTGATTACTTCTACTGTATGTCCCCAGGTAAATTGCTCCAGTAAGTCAAGACTTGGTATCCAACAGGTCTTGTACAATGAGTGCACATTCAGTCAACCATAATTATTATCTAGTTTAAGCAAGACTGAAATGGACTAAAACTCATTTCCCCTGACATCTTACAGGTTCAAGGCTGAAACACTATTCAAAGCGTACTAATTAGTTTGCAAGGGCTGACTTCTCAAACAGCCCTTTACACTTCACTTTTATTGGAAAGCATTCATGTCAGAATGGCCGAGCGGTCTAAGGCGCTACGTTCAGGTCGTAGTCTCCCCTGGAGGCGTGGGTTCAAATCCCACTTCTGACATACTTTCTTGATTACTACTACTGTCTTTCCCCAGATATTTAACTCCTCTATTTCAAGATCTTGTACCAAAAAGGTCCAGCTCAGAGCCTGCACAAGCACTTACATTAGTTATTATCTGGATTTAGCATGACTGAAAGGGACTTAAACTAGGTTCCAGCTACATCTTATCAAAAAGTACCATTTAGTTTGTAATTGCCAACTTTTAGTACAGCCAAATGCACATCACTTTACAAAATTCCTACATGTCATGGTGGCACAGTGGTCTGAGTCACTGCACTATGATCGCATTCTCTGCATGAGCCGTGGGTTCAAATCCCATTACTGATAATTTTTCTTGATTACTGCTAGTGTATGTGGCCATGTAATACACTCCTCTGTCAAGATCTGCCATCAAACAGGTCTTCTACAAAGCATACCCATTTCCTTTCTGTAATTATTTGGTTTAAGCATGAGTGAAAGAGATTAAACTGCCTTCTAGCTTCATTTTAAAGGTGCACAACTGAAGCAATAGACAAAACCTACTATTTAGTAAGCGCCAAATTTTCATACAGCCCATTACACATTACAGAACAGCATAAACATCAAGGGCGGTCGGGTCGTCTAAAGCGCTGTGTTAAGGTTGCAGTCTCCCCTGGAGGCATGGGTTCATATCCCACTTCTGACTCAAGTTCCTATTAACCTCTACTGTACATTGCCAGGTAATTGACTCTTCTATGTAAAGATCTGATGTCCAACATGTCTTGTACAAAGCGTATACCTTCACTTATGGGTCTTATAGGGTTCAAGCATGACTTGAAAAACTTCAACTTCGTTCCATCTATATCTGACAAGGGATAATACTGAAAGATTATTCAATGTGTAATGTTTAGCTTTTCAGGGCCAACGTCTTTTACAACCTGATACTTTTCACTGTATCTAAACAGTTACTTGTCAGGATGGCCGAGCGGTCTAAGGCACTACGTTCAGGTCGTAGTCTCCCCTGGAGGTGTGGGTTCAAATCCCACTTCTGACATTCTTTCTTGATTACTTCTACTGTATGTCCCCAGGTAAATTGCTCCAGTAAGTCAAGACTTGGTATCCAACAGGTCTTGTACAAAGCGTATACCTTCACTTATGGGTCTTATAGGGTTCAAGCATGACTTGAAAAACTTCAACTTCATTCCATCTATATCTGACAAGGGATAATACTGAAAGATTATTCAATGTGTAATGTTTAGCTTTTCAGGGCCAACGTCTTTTACAACCTGATACTTTTCACCGTATCTAAACAGTTACTTGTCAGGATGGCCGAGCGGTCTAAAGTCCAATTCCCACTGCCTCCGCTCCGCTCAGGTCCGCCTGGATGCGCCGCTCCAAGACACGTGCGAGATCGCGCGATAAATTAAGTGATAAATAAGTAAGTCAGAACAAAACAATTCATTCGGTGGAAAGAAGGAGAACAACTGTAGAGAGACTGCTGCCTTGATCTTCTCTCGTAAATGAGCTACATGGTTTGAGCAACAGGAAGTGATGTTTACATTTCAGAATAAAATACTTTTTTATTTATTTATTTTTGTATTGCGTTATTAGGTGTAGTCATAGTCATAAATATAATAGTTTAGTCATAGAATAGTCATAATTGATAGTTTGACAGCATTTTTGTACAAATAAATCCGTATAGAGCTAGGATTAGTCCGCCCGTGGTGATTTTATTTTGTAAATACGGAAGTTGTGCTCGTTCCTTTTCCTGTTGGTGCGACGTAATCTTCAAAAGTTGACTCCGGCACAGCTCCGTCATCCGGCAGAAATAGAAAATTTTCTAATTTTGACGGACTGCCGTCCGCTCTCCGCAGCTCGCCGCCGCCGTGCGGAGCCAGTGTAAATTCTGTCATTGATTATAATGGGTGCGTATTTGCTGCGGAGGTCGGACCGGAGCGGGGCGGAGCCGTAACGCATGTGGTGTAATTCCGGGGTTAGGCGCTGCGTTTAGGTCGCAGTCTCGCCTGGAGGCGTGGGTTCAAATCCCACTTCTAACATTCTTTCTTGATTACTTCTACTGTATGTCCCCAGGTAAATTGCTCCAGTAAGTCAAGACTTGGTATCCAACAGGTCTTGTACAAAGCGTATACCTTCACTTATGGGTCTTATAGGGTTCAAGCATGACTTGAAAAACTTCAACTTCATTCCATCTATATCTGACAAGGGATAATACTGAAAGATTATTCAATGTGTAATGTTTAGCTTTTCAGGGCCAACGTCTTTTACAACCTGATACTTTTCACTGTATCTAAACAGTTACTTGTCAGGATGGCCGAGCGGTCTAAGGCACTACGTTTAGGTCGCAGTCTCCCCTGGAGGCGTGGGTTCAAATCCCACTTCTGACATTCTTTCTTGATTACTTCTACTGTATGTCCCCAGGTAAATTGCTCCAGTAAGTCAAGACTTGGTATCCAACAGGTCTTGTACAATGAGTGCACATTCAGTCAACCATAATTATTATCTAGTTTAAGCAAGACTGAAATGGACTAAAACTCATTTCCCCTGACATCTTACAGGTTCAAGGCTGAAACACTATTCAAAGCGTACTAATTAGTTTGCAAGGGCTGACTTCTCAAACAGCCCTTTACACTTCACTTTTATTGGAAAGCATTCATGTCAGAATGGCCGAGCGGTCTAAGGCGCTACGTTCAGGTCGTAGTCTCCCCTGGAGGCGTGGGTTCAAATCCCACTTCTGACATACTTTCTTGATTACTACTACTGTCTTTCCCCAGATATTTAACTCCTCTATTTCAAGATCTTGTACCAAAAAGGTCCAGCTCAGAGCCTGCACAAGCACTTACATTAGTTATTATCTGGATTTAGCATGACTGAAAGGGACTTAAACTAGGTTCCAGCTACATCTTACAGGTGCACAACTGAAACGTTATTCAAAAAGTACCATTTAGTTTGTAATTGCCAACTTTTAGTACAGCCAAATGCACATCACTTTACAAAATTCCTACATGTCATGGTGGCACAGTGGTCTAAGTCACTGCACTATGATCGCATTCTCTGCATGAGCCGTGGGTTCAAATCCCATTACTGATAATTTTTCTTGATTACTGCTAGTGTATGTGGCCATGTAATACACTCCTCTGTCAAGATCTGCCATCAAACAGGTCTTCTACAAAGCATACCCATTTCCTTTCTGTAATTATTTGGTTTAAGCATGAGTGAAAGAGATTAAACTGCCTTCTAGCTTCATTTTAAAGGTGCACAACTGAAGCAATAGACAAAACCTACTATTTAGTAAGCGCCGAATTTTCATACAGCCCATTACACATTACAGAACAGCATAAACATCAAGGGCGGTCGGGTCGTCTAAAGCGCTGTGTTAAGGTTGCAGTCTCCCCTGGAGGCATGGGTTCATATCCCACTTCTGACTCAAGTTCCTATTAACCTCTACTGTACATTGCCAGGTAATTGACTCTTCTATGTAAAGATCTGATGTCCAACATGTCTTGTACAAAGCGTATACCTTCACTTATGGGTCTTATAGGGTTCAAGCATGACTTGAAAAACTTCAACTTCGTTCCATCTATATCTGACAAGGGATAATACTGAAAGATTATTCAATGTGTAATGTTTAGCTTTTCAGGGCCAACGTCTTTTACAACCTGATACTTTTCACTGTATCTAAACAGTTACTTGTCAGGATGGCCGAGCGGTCTAAGGCACTACGTTCAGGTCGTAGTCTCCCCTGGAGGCGTGGGTTCAAACCCCACTTCTGACATACTTTCTTGATTACTACTACTGTCTTTCTCCAGATACTTAACTCCTCTATTTCAAGATCTTGTACCAAAAAGGTCCAGCTCAGAGCCTGCACAAGCACTTACATTAGTTATTATCTGGATTTAGCATGACTGAAATGGACTTAAACTAGGTTCCAGCTACATCTTACAGGTGCACAACAGAAACGTTATTCAAAAGTACCATTTAGTTTGTAATTGCCAACTTTTAGTACAGCCAAATGCACATCACTTTACAAAGATTCCTACATGTCATGGTGGCACAGTGGTCTAAGTCACTGCACTAAGATAGCATTCTCTGCATGATGCGTGGGTTCAAATCCCATTACTGATTATTTTTCTTGATTACTGCTAGTGTATGTGGCCATGTAATACACTCCTCTGTCAAGATCTGCCATCAAACAGGTCTTCTACAAAGCATACCCATTTCCTTTCTGTAATTATTTGGTTTAAGCATGAGTGAAAGAGATTAAACTGCCTTCTAGCTTCATTTTAAAGGTGCACAACTGAAGCAATAGACAAAACCTACTATTTAGTAAGCGCCAAATTTTCATACAGCCCATTACAATTTACAGAACAGCATAAACATCAAGGGCGGTCGGGTCGTCTAAAGCGCTGTGTTAAGGTTGCAGTCTCCCCTGGAGGCATGGGTTCATATCCCACTTCTGACTCAAGTTCCTATTAACCTCTACTGTACATTGCCAGGTAAGTGACTCTTCTATGTAAAGATCTGTTGTCCAACAGGTCTTGTACAAAGCGTATACCTTCACTTATGGGTCTTATAGGGTTCAAGCATGACTTGAAAAACTTCAACTTCATTCCATCTATATCTGACAAGGGATAATACTGAAAGATTATTCAATGTGTAATGTTTAGCTTTTCAGGGCCAACGTCTTTTACAACCTGATACTTTTCACTGTATCTAAACAGTTACTTGTCAGGATGGCCGAGCGGTCTAAGGCACTACGTTCAGGTCGTAGTCTCCCCTGGAGGTGTGGGTTCAAATCCCACTTCTGACATTCTTTCTTGATTACTTCTACTGTATGTCCCCAGGTAAATTGCTCCAGTAAGTCAAGACTTGGTATCCAACAGGTCTTGTACAAAGCGTATACCTTCACTTATGGGTCTTATAGGGTTCAAGCATGACTTGAAAAACTTCAACTTCATTCCATCTATATCTGACAAGGGATAATACTGAAAGATTATTCAATGTGTAATGTTTAGCTTTTCAGGGCCAACGTCTTTTACAACCTGATACTTTTCACCGTATCTAAACAGTTACTTGTCAGGATGGCCGAGCGGTCTAAGGCGCTGCGTTTAGGTCGCAGTCTCGCCTGGAGGCGTGGGTTCAAATCCCACTTCTGACATTCTTTCTTGATTACTTCTACTGTATGTCCCCAGGTAAATTGCTCCAGTATGTCAAGACTTGGTATCCAACAGGTGTTGTACAATGAGTGCACATTCAGTCAACCATAATTATTATCTAGTTTAAGCAAGACTGAAATGGACTAAAACTCATTTCCCCTGACATCTAACAGGTTCAAGGCTGAAAAACTATTCAAAGCGTACTAATTAGTTTGCAAGGGCTGACTTCTCAAACAGCCCTTTACACTTCACTTTTATTGGAAAGCATTCATGTCAGAATGGCCGAGCGGTCTAAGGCGCTACGTTCAGGTCGTAGTCTCCCCTGGAGGCGTGGGTTCAAATCCCACTTCTGACATACTTTCTTGATTACTACTACTGTCTTTCCCCAGATATTTAACTCCTCTATTTCAAGATCTTGTACCAAAAAGGTCCAGCTCAGAGCCTGCACAAGCACTTACATTAGTTATTATCTGGATTTAGCATGACTGAAAGGGACTTAAACTAGGTTCCAGCTACATCTTACAGGTGCACAACTGAAACGTTATTCAAAAAGTACCATTTAGTTTGTAATTGCCAACTTTTAGTACAGCCAAATGCACATCACTTTACAAATATTCATACATGTCATGGTGGCACAGTGGTCTAAGTCACTGCACTAAGATAGCATTCTCTGCATGAGGCGTGGGTTCAAATCCCGTTACTGATAATTTTTCTTGATTACTGCTAGTGTATGTGGCCATGTAATACACTCCTCTGTCAAGATCTGCCATCAAACAGGTCTTCTACAAAGCATACCCATTTCCTTTCTGTAATTATTTGGTTTAAGCATGAGTGAAAGAGATTAAACTGCCTTCTAGCTTCATTTTAAAGGTGCACAACTGAAGCAATAGACAAAACCTACTATTTAGTAAGCGCCGAATTTTCATACAGCCCATTACACATTACAGAACAGCATAAACATCAAGGGCGGTCGGGTCGTCTAAAGCGCTGTGTTAAGGTTGCAGTCTCCCCTGGAGGCATGGGTTCATATCCCACTTCTGACTCAAGTTCCTATTAACCTCTACTGTACATTGCCAGGTAATTGACTCTTCTATGTAAAGATCTGATGTCCAACATGTCTTGTACAAAGCGTATACCTTCACTTATGGGTCTTATAGGGTTCAAGCATGACTTGAAAAACTTCAACTTCGTTCCATCTATATCTGACAAGGGATAATACTGAAAGATTATTCAATGTGTAATGTTTAGCTTTTCAGGGCCAACGTCTTTTACAACCTGATACTTTTCACTGTATCTAAACAGTTACTTGTCAGGATGGCCGAGCGGTCTAAGGCACTACGTTCAGGTCGTAGTCTCCCCTGGAGGCGTGGGTTCAAACCCCACTTCTGACATACTTTCTTGATTACTACTACTGTCTTTCTCCAGATACTTAACTCCTCTATTTCAAGATCTTGTACCAAAAAGGTCCAGCTCAGAGCCTGCACAAGCACTTACATTAGTTATTATCTGGATTTAGCATGACTGAAATGGACTTAAACTAGGTTCCAGCTACATCTTACAGGTGCACAACAGAAACGTTATTCAAAAGTACCATTTAGTTTGTAATTGCCAACTTTTAGTACAGCCAAATGCACATCACTTTACAAAGATTCCTACATGTCATGGTGGCACAGTGGTCTAAGTCACTGCACTAAGATAGCATTCTCTGCATGATGCGTGGGTTCAAATCCCATTACTGATTATTTTTCTTGATTACTGCTAGTGTATGTGGCCATGTAATACACTCCTCTGTCAAGATCTGCCATCAAACAGGTCTTCTACAAAGCATACCCATTTCCTTTCTGTAATTATTTGGTTTAAGCATGAGTGAAAGAGATTAAACTGCCTTCTAGCTTCATTTTAAAGGTGCACAACTGAAGCAATAGATAAAACCTACTATTTAGTAAGCGCCAAATTTTCATACAGCCCATTACAATTTACAGAACAGCATAAACATCAAGGGCGGTCGGGTCGTCTAAAGCGCTGTGTTAAGGTTGCAGTCTCCCCTGGAGGCATGGGTTCATATCCCACTTCTGACTCAAGTTCCTATTAACCTCTACTGTACATTGCCAGGTAAGTGACTCTTCTATGTAAAGATCTGTTGTCCAACAGGTCTTGTACAAAGCGTATACCTTCACTTATGGGTCTTATAGGGTTCAAGCATGACTTGAAAAACTTCAACTTCATTCCATCTATATCTGACAAGGGATAATACTGAAAGATTATTCAATGTGTAATGTTTAGCTTTTCAGGGCCAACGTCTTTTACAACCTGATACTTTTCACTGTATCTAAACAGTTACTTGTCAGGATGGCCGAGCGGTCTAAGGCACTACGTTCAGGTCGTAGTCTCCCCTGGAGGTGTGGGTTCAAATCCCACTTCTGACATTCTTTCTTGATTACTTCTACTGTATGTCCCCAGGTAAATTGCTCCAGTAAGTCAAGACTTGGTATCCAACAGGTCTTGTACAAAGCGTATACCTTCACTTATGGGTCTTATAGGGTTCAAGCATGACTTGAAAAACTTCAACTTCATTCCATCTATATCTGACAAGGGATAATACTGAAAGATTATTCAATGTGTAATGTTTAGCTTTTCAGGGCCAACGTCTTTTACAACCTGATACTTTTCACCGTATCTAAACAGTTACTTGTCAGGATGGCCGAGCGGTCTAAGGCGCTGCGTTTAGGTCGCAGTCTCGCCTGGAGGCGTGGGTTCAAATCCCACTTCTGACATTCTTTCTTGATTACTTCTACTGTATGTCCCCAGGTAAATTGCTCCAGTATGTCAAGACTTGGTATCCAACAGGTGTTGTACAATGAGTGCACATTCAGTCAACCATAATTATTATCTAGTTTAAGCAAGACTGAAATGGACTAAAACTCATTTCCCCTGACATCTAACAGGTTCAAGGCTGAAAAACTATTCAAAGCGTACTAATTAGTTTGCAAGGGCTGACTTCTCAAACAGCCCTTTACACTTCACTTTTATTGGAAAGCATTCATGTCAGAATGGCCGAGCGGTCTAAGGCGCTACGTTCAGGTCGTAGTCTCCCCTGGAGGCGTGGGTTCAAATCCCACTTCTGACATACTTTCTTGATTACTACTACTGTCTTTCCCCAGATATTTAACTCCTCTATTTCAAGATCTTGTACCAAAAAGGTCCAGCTCAGAGCCTGCACAAGCACTTACATTAGTTATTATCTGGATTTAGCATGACTGAAAGGGACTTAAACTAGGTTCCAGCTACATCTTACAGGTGCACAACTGAAACGTTATTCAAAAAGTACCATTTAGTTTGTAATTGCCAACTTTTAGTACAGCCAAATGCACATCACTTTACAAAATTCCTACATGTCATGGTGGCACAGTGGTCTAAGTCACTGCACTATGATCGCATTCTCTGCATGAGCCGTGGGTTCAAATCCCATTACTGATAATTTTTCTTGATTACTGCTAGTGTATGTGGCCATGTAATACACTCCTCTGTCAAGATCTGCCATCAAACAGGTCTTCTACAAAGCATACCCATTTCCTTTCTGTAATTATTTGGTTTAAGCATGAGTGAAAGAGATTAAACTGCCTTCTAGCTTCATTTTAAAGGTGCACAACTGAAGCAATAGACAAAACCTACTATTTAGTAAGCGCCAAATTTTCATACAGCCCATTACAATTTACAGAACAGCATAAACATCAAGGGCGGTCGGGTCGTCTAAAGCGCTGTGTTAAGGTTGCAGTCTCCCCTGGAGGCATGGGTTCATATCCCACTTCTGACTCAAGTTCCTATTAACCTCTACTGTACATTGCCAGGTAAGTGACTCTTCTATGTAAAGATCTGTTGTCCAACAGGTCTTGTACAAAGCGTATACCTTCACTTATGGGTCTTATAGGGTTCAAGCATGACTTGAAAAACTTCAACTTCATTCCATCTATATCTGACAAGGGATAATACTGAAAGATTATTCAATGTGTAATGTTTAGCTTTTCAGGGCCAACGTCTTTTACAACCTGATACTTTTCACTGTATCTAAACAGTTACTTGTCAGGATGGCCGAGCGGTCTAAGGCACTACGTTTAGGTCGCAGTCTCCCCTGGAGGCGTGGGTTCAAATCCCACTTCTGACATTCTTTCTTGATTACTTCTACTGTATGTCCCCAGGTAAATTGCTCCAGTAAGTCAAGACTTGGTATCCAACAGGTCTTGTACAATGAGTGCACATTCAGTCAACCATAATTATTATCTAGTTTAAGCAAGACTGAAATGGACTAAAACTCATTTCCCCTGACATCTTACAGGTTCAAGGCTGAAACACTATTCAAAGCGTACTAATTAGTTTGCAAGGGCTGACTTCTCAAACAGCCCTTTACACTTCACTTTTATTGGAAAGCATTAATGTCAGAATGGCCGAGCGGTCTAAGGCGCTACGTTCAGGTCGTAGTCTCCCCTGGAGGCGTGGGTTCAAATCCCACTTCTGACATACTTTCTTGATTACTACTACTGTCTTTCCCCAGATATTTAACTCCTCTATTTCAAGATCTTGTACCAAAAAGGTCCAGCTCAGAGCCTGCACAAGCACTTACATTAGTTATTATCTGGATTTAGCATGACTGAAAGGGACTTAAACTAGGTTCCAGCTACATCTTACAGGTGCACAACTGAAACGTTATTCAAAAAGTACCATTTAGTTTGTAATTGCCAACTTTTAGTACAGCCAAATGCACATCACTTTACAAAATTCCTACATGTCATGGTGGCACAGTGGTCTAAGTCACTGCACTATGATCGCATTCTCTGCATGAGCCGTGGGTTCAAATCCCATTACTGATAATTTTTCTTGATTACTGCTAGTGTATGTGGCCATGTAATACACTCCTCTGTCAAGATCTGCCATCAAACAGGTCTTCTACAAAGCATACCCATTTCCTTTCTGTAATTATTTGGTTTAAGCATGAGTGAAAGAGATTAAACTGCCTTCTAGCTTCATTTTAAAGGTGCACAACTGAAGCAATAGACAAAACCTACTATTTAGTAAGCGCCAAATTTTCATACAGCCCATTACAAATTACAGAACAGCATAAACATCAAGGGCGGTCGGGTCGTCTAAAGCGCTGTGTTAAGGTTGCAGTCTCCCCTGGAGGCGTGGGTTCAAATCCCACTTCTGACATACTTTCTTGATTACTACTACTGTCTTTCCCCAGATATTTAACTCCTCTATTTCAAGATCTTGTACCAAAAAGGTCCAGCTCAGAGCCTGCACAAGCACTTACATTAGTTATTATCTGGATTTAGCATGACTGAAAGGGACTTAAACTAGGTTCCAGCTACATCTTACACGTGCACAACAGAAACGTTATTCAAAAAGTACCATTTAGTTTGTAATTGCCAACTTTTAGTACAGCCAAATGCACATCACTTTACAAATATTCATACATGTCATGGTGGCACAGTGGTCTAAGTCACTGCACTAAGATAGCATTCTCTGCATGAGGCGTGGGTTCAAATCCCGTTACTGATAATTTTTCTTGATTACTGCTAGTGTATGTGGCCATGTAATACACTCCTCTGTCAAGATCTGCCATCAAACAGGTCTTCTACAAAGCATACCCATTTCCTTTCTGTAATTATTTGGTTTAAGCATGAGTGAAAGAGATTAAACTGCCTTCTAGCTTCATTTTAAAGGTGCACAACTGAAGCAATAGACAAAACCTACTATTTAGTAAGCGCCAAATTTTCATACAGCCCATTACAATTTACAGAACAGCATAAACATCAAGGGCGGTCGGGTCGTCTAAAGCGCTGTGTTAAGGTTGCAGTCTCCCCTGGAGGCATGGGTTCATATCCCACTTCTGACTCAAGTTCCTATTAACCTCTACTGTACATTGCCAGGTAAGTGACTCTTCTATGTAAAGATCTGATGTCCAACAGGTCTTGTACAAAGCGTATACCTTCACTTATGGGTCTTATAGGGTTCAAGCATGACTTGAAAAACTTCAACTTCGTTCCATCTATATCTGACAAGGGATAATACTGAAAGATTATTCAATGTGTAATGTTTAGCTTTTCAGGGCCAACGTCTTTTACAACCTGATACTTTTCACTGTATCTAAACAGTTACTTGTCAGGATGGCCGAGCGGTCTAAGGCACTACGTTCAGGTCGTAGTCTCCCCTGGAGGCGTGGGTTCAAAACCCACTTCTGACATACTTTCTTGATTACTACTACTGTCTTTCTCCAGATACTTAACTCCTCTATTTCAAGATCTTGTACCAAAAAGGTCCAGCTCAGAGCCTGCACAAGCACTTACATTAGTTATTATCTGGATTTAGCATGACTGAAAGGGACTTAAACTAGGTTCCAGCTACATCTTACAGGTGCACAACAGAAACGTTATTCAAAAGTACCATTTAGTTTGTAATTGCCAACTTTTAGTACAGCCAAATGCACATCACTTTACAAAGATTCATACATGTCATGGTGGCACAGTGGTCTAAGTCACTGCACTAAGATAGCATTCTCTGCATGAGCGTGGGTTCAAATCCCATTACTGATAATTTTTCTTGATTACTGCTAGTGTATGTGGCCATGTAATACACTCCTCTGTCAAGATCTGCCATCAAACAGGTCTTCTACAAAGCATACCCATTTCCTTTCTGTAATTATTTGGTTTAAGCATGAGTGAAAGAGATTAAACTGCCTTCTAGCTTCATTTTAAAGGTGCACAACTGAAGCAATAGACAAAACCTACTATTTAGTAAGCGCCAAATTTTCATACAGCCCATTACAAATTACAGAACAGCATAAACATCAAGGGCGGTCGGGTCGTCTAAAGCGCTGTGTTAAGGTTGCAGTCTCCCCTGGAGGCATGGGTTCATATCCCACTTCTGACTCAAGTTCCTATTAACCTCTACTGTACATTGCCAGGTAAGTGACTCTTCTATGTAAAGATCTGATGTCCAACAGGTCTTGTACAAAGCGTATACCTTCACTTATGGGTCTTATAGGGTTCAAGCATGACTTGAAAAACTTCAACTTCATTCCATCTATATCTGACAAGGGATAATACTGAAAGATTATTCAATGTGTAATGTTTAGCTTTTCAGGGCCAACGTCTTTTACAACCTGATACTTTTCACTGTATCTAAACAGTTACTTGTCAGGATGGCCGAGCGGTCTAAGGCGCTGCGTTTAGGTCGCAGTCTCCCCTGGAGGCGTGGGTTCAAATCCCACTTCTGACATTCTTTCTTGATTACTTCTACTGTATGTCCCCAGGTAAATTGCTCCAGTAAGTCAAGACTTGGTATCCAACAGGTCTTGTACAATGAGTGCACATTCAGTCAACCATAATTATTATCTAGTTTAAGCAAGACTGAAATGGACTAAAACTCATTTCCCCTGACATCTTACAGGTTCAAGGCTGAAACACTATTCAAAGCGTACTAATTAGTTTGCAAGGGCTGACTTCTCAAACAGCCCTTTACACTTCACTTTTATTGGAAAGCATTCATGTCAGAATGGCCGAGCGGTCTAAGGCGCTACGTTCAGGTCGTAGTCTCCCCTGGAGGCGTGGGTTCAAATCCCACTTCTGACATACTTTCTTGATTACTACTACTGTCTTTCCCCAGATATTTAACTCCTCTATTTCAAGATCTTGTACCAAAAAGGTCCAGCTCAGAGCCTGCACAAGCACTTACATTAGTTATTATCTGGATTTAGCATGACTGAAAGGGACTTAAACTAGGTTCCAGCTACATCTTACAGGTGCACAACTGAAACGTTATTCAAAAAGTACCATTTAGTTTGTAATTGCCAACTTTTAGTACAGCCAAATGCACATCACTTTACAAAATTCCTACATGTCATGGTGGCACAGTGGTCTAAGTCACTGCACTATGATCGCATTCTCTGCATGAACCGTTGGTTCAAATCCCATTACTGATAATTTTTCTTGATTACTGCTAGTGTATGTGGCCATGTAATACACTCCTCTGTCAAGATCTGCCATCAAACACTTCACTTTTATTGGAAAGCATTCATGTCAGAATGGCCGAGCGGTCTAAGGCGCTACGTTCAGGTCGTAGTCTCCCCTGGAGGCGTGGGTTCAAATCCCACTTCTGACATACTTTCTTGATTACTACTACTGTCTTTCCCCAGATATTTAACTCCTCTATTTCAAGATCTTGTACCAAAAAGGTCCAGCTCAGAGCCTGCACAAGCACTTACATTAGTTATTATCTGGATTTAGCATGACTGAAAGGGACTTAAACTAGGTTCCAGCTACATCTTATCAAAAAGTACCATTTAGTTTGTAATTGCCAACTTTTAGTACAGCCAAATGCACATCACTTTACAAAATTCCTACATGTCATGGTGGCACAGTGGTCTGAGTCACTGCACTATGATCGCATTCTCTGCATGAGCCGTGGGTTCAAATCCCATTACTGATAATTTTTCTTGATTACTGCTAGTGTATGTGGCCATGTAATACACTCCTCTGTCAAGATCTGCCATCAAACAGGTCTTCTACAAAGCATACCCATTTCCTTTCTGTAATTATTTGGTTTAAGCATGAGTGAAAGAGATTAAACTGCCTTCTAGCTTCATTTTAAAGGTGCACAACTGAAGCAATAGACAAAACCTACTATTTAGTAAGCGCCAAATTTTCATACAGCCCATTACACATTACAGAACAGCATAAACATCAAGGGCGGTCGGGTCGTCTAAAGCGCTGTGTTAAGGTTGCAGTCTCCCCTGGAGGCATGGGTTCATATCCCACTTCTGACTCAAGTTCCTATTAACCTCTACTGTACATTGCCAGGTAATTGACTCTTCTATGTAAAGATCTGATGTCCAACATGTCTTGTACAAAGCGTATACCTTCACTTATGGGTCTTATAGGGTTCAAGCATGACTTGAAAAACTTCAACTTCGTTCCATCTATATCTGACAAGGGATAATACTGAAAGATTATTCAATGTGTAATGTTTAGCTTTTCAGGGCCAACGTCTTTTACAACCTGATACTTTTCACTGTATCTAAACAGTTACTTGTCAGGATGGCCGAGCGGTCTAAGGCACTACGTTCAGGTCGTAGTCTCCCCTGGAGGTGTGGGTTCAAATCCCACTTCTGACATTCTTTCTTGATTACTTCTACTGTATGTCCCCAGGTAAATTGCTCCAGTAAGTCAAGACTTGGCATCCAACAGGGGCCTCATGTATCAAAACCTGCGTGGATTTCCTACTGAAAAGTGACGTACGGTGAAATCCAGAAAAGTGTCTACGCACAAAAAGATCCAGATTTATCAAACTGTGCGTACACCTGAATCCACGCACATTCCTTTTGTACATCACAATTGACGTGGAACTGAGCGCACGTGAGACACCTCCCCTGACACGCCTACATTTACATATGTTAAACAGATGCAAATTACTTCCTGCATGTGTGAAGGACATGTTTGTTTGATCCCTGCGCGATCAGAAATCATTTCTAGATTCGGGAAAATAATGAATTCAATATAATATGAGTGAGGACAAACATCCTAAGTAAGAATAGTAATAAAATGTGTTCATCATGCAAAGAACGAGTGATTGTCGGTATTTGTGTGCGCGCGCACCCTGCTGTGGTGCGCGAACCGGCTCATTCATTCATTCTGTGTGGAAATATTAACTTTGCGCACGAGTTTATTACCATTATTACTGTAAACACAGAGGAACTTACTTGGATGTTTGCTAGAACATAGATCTTTGTTTATGTAGATGATGTGAAGAAACGAGTCTGTGCGTCTTGGTGGAGACTTTTCATGACATGATGTTGGAGTCTCCAGACGCAGCGCGCGCCCCGCAGCCCTGTGCGCAGTCTGTCTGTGAAGCTTTTGCTCTCCTACAAGTTATATAAGGTGTACTTTCACGTGTCATTTTGGAGAAATCTACAATAAACGCAGATAATGAAACACCTCCAGCTGCCGTGTCGACACCGGTGAGGGTGCGCGCGCGCTCCAAGCGCGACCACTCAGCCTTTGGAATCGATGAGACCATTGGACATGATCCGGCTTTGTGTGGACTGGACTGCACAGTCCCGATCGACCTGCAGCCCCCTCTGTGGAACAGTTTGACCGCTGCTTCTGTATGCACGCGTGATGCACGGCTCCCCAGAGCGCAGCAGTAGTGCCAAACTGGAAAATTATTATTTCTGAAAACGGCTGATAAGCCATATCCTAGATCGGAAAACTATATCTGTTTCTAAATAAATGCTCTGCGTGTTACACTATTTATTATAACCTCCAGTAAGGCTGAATGAATCCGTTCCTGTTAAATTTATTTTTGGCACAACGTTGCGCGTCCTTTATTTCACTGCGTCATGTGGATGTAATACTTGTTAATCGTGTGTTTGGAGGGAATATTAATCATTTTCACATCTTGAACTGTTAATAATAATAATAATAATAATAATAATAATGAATTCAATTTATAACGCACTTTTCATTAATGGAAATCTCAAAGTGCTACAAGGTGCAACATATTTGAATGTCAATAAGACAAATAATAAAACAATTAAAATCAACAACAGTATCAGCTAAGATCAAAAGTAGAATCATGAGGAGTAAAGTATGCTCGGTTGAAAAGAAAGGTCTTCAAGCCGCTCTTAAAGTCAACCACAGACTGTGGGGCTTCAGTTTCTCTGAAACACCTGTAAGTGTCGCCAAAGGAACAAGAACCACAGAAACGTGCGTACGCCTGCTCGGGAGCTTGCGTGGATATGTACCTGGATGCGCATATATTCACGTTCAGTTCAGTTTTGATACATACGGGCTTTTGCGTGGAAAGTGACGTGCGCAATGTTTTCGTGCGCACGCACGGTTGATACATGAGGCCCCAGGTCTTGTACAAAGCGTATACCTTCACTTATGGGTCTTATAGGGTTCAAGCATGACTTGAAAAACTTCAACTTCATTCCATCTATATCTGACAAGGGATAATACTGAAAGATTATTCAATGTGTAATGTTTAGCTTTTCAGGGCCAACGTCTTTTACAACCTGATACTTTTCACCGTATCTAAACAGTTACTTGTCAGGATGGCCGAGCGGTCTAAGGCGCTGCGTTTAGGTCGCAGTCTCGCCTGGAGGCGTGGGTTCAAATCCCACTTCTGACATTCTTTCTTGATTACTTCTACTGTATGTCCCCAGGTAAATTGCTCCAGTATGTCAAGACTTGGTATCCAACAGGTGTTGTACAATGAGTGCACATTCAGTCAACCATAATTATTATCTAGTTTAAGCAAGACTGAAATGGACTAAAACTCATTTCCCCTGACATCTAACAGGTTCAAGGCTGAAAAACTATTCAAAGCGTACTAATTAGTTTGCAAGGGCTGACTTCTCAAACAGCCCTTTACACTTCACTTTTATTGGAAAGCATTCATGTCAGAATGGCCGAGCGGTCTAAGGCGCTACGTTCAGGTCGTAGTCTCCCCTGGAGGCGTGGGTTCAAATCCCACTTCTGACATACTTTCTTGATTACTACTACTGTCTTTCCCCAGATATTTAACTCCTCTATTTCAAGATCTTGTACCAAAAAGGTCCAGGGGCCTCATGTATCAACCATGCGTGCGCACAAAAACATTGCGCACGTCACTTTCCACGCAAAGTGGCGTATGTATCAAATCTGATATGAACGGGAATATCTGCGCTTCCACGTACAAATCCACGGCTGCTCCCCTGCTTGCGTACGCACGTTTCTGTGGTTATTGTTCCTTTGGCGACACTTACAGGTGATCTGTGAAACCGTGTCCACGATGTGAAAACAATCATAAATCCCACCAAACACACATGATTAACGATTATTACATCCACATGGACGCAATTAGATGAGTGGATATAAAAGCATGCGCCAGATAGTGGCAACAATATTGACAACAATGAGATGTAATTTCTTTAAATAAGAAGTTAACCAAGCTGTATTAACACGCCTACGTTTAGGTCAGTGGGTAAAGCGCTTGCCTTTAGTTCCAAAGGTCGTGAGATCGACTCCCGCATGGTACAACGTTTTTCTTTTTTTTTTCGTTCCAGATTGAAATACACATGAAAACTATTTACAAAACAATAAATCGTCTGCTTCCTTTCATTTCATGTATTGTTCTATTTCTTGTTGTTTCATTCAATAGTTTTCCTGTGGTCTTTAAATCTGGAATGAAAAAAAAAAACATTGTACCAAGCGGGAGTCGATCTCACGACCTTTGGGACGAAGGGCGGGCGCGTTCGCCACTAAGCTATACAGGCATGTTAGATCAGCTTGGTCAACTTCTTATTTAAAAGTGGATGGTTTGTTTTGCACTGTGCGTGCCGAATGAAGCCTTTTTCCGTGCTTCTCTGCCTCACTCAGAAGTGATTTCTGTTCACAGTCCGTGAAGTTCCTCTTTTTTCCACGTTCCGACATGATTTGCAATGGAGCAGAGACGACATTCCTGTCGTGCATGGCATATTTGAATGACTTTGCATATTCATACGGAGGCGTGTCAAGGGCGGAGTCGGCCACTCTCTCATGTGCGCTGAATTCCACGTTGATTGTGTTGTACATAAGGAATGTGCGTGGATTCCGGTGTACGCACAGTTTGATAAATCTGGATTTTTTTGTGCGTGGACACTTTTCTGGATTTGTCCGTACGTGACTTTTCAGTAAGAAATCTACGCAAGTCTTTGTACATGAGGCCCCAGCTCAGAGCCTGCACAAGCACTTACATTAGTTATCTGGATTTAGCATGACTGAAAGGGACTTAAACTAGGTTCCAGCTACATCTTACAGGTGCACAACAGAAACGTTATTCAAAAAGTACCATTTAGTTTGTAATTGCCAACTTTTAGTACAGCCAAATGCACACCACTTTACAAATATTCATACATGTCATGGTGGCACAGTGGTCTAAGTCACTGCACTAAGATAGCATTCTCTGCATGAGGCGTGGGTTCAAATCCCGTTACTGATAATTTTTCTTGATTACTGCTAGTGTATGTGGCCATGTAATACACTCCTCTGTCAAGATCTGCCATCAAACAGGTCTTCTACAAAGCATACCCATTTCCTTTCTGTAATTATTTGGTTTAAGCATGAGTGAAAGAGATTAAACTGCCTTCTAGCTTCATTTTAAAGGTGCACAACTGAAGCAATAGACAAAACCTACTATTTAGTAAGCGCCTAATTTTCATACAGCCCATTACAATTTACAGAACAGCATAAACATCAAGGGCGGTCGGGTCGTCTAAAGCGCTGTGTTAAGGTTGCAGTCTCCCCTGGAGGCATGGGTTCATATCCCACTTCTGACTCAAGTTCCTATTAACCTCTACTGTACATTGCCAGGTAAGTGACTCTTCTATGTAAAGATCTGTTGTCCAACAGGTCTTGTACAAAGCGTATACCTTCACTTATGGGTCTTATAGGGTTCAAGCATGACTTGAAAAACTTCAACTTCATTCCATCTATATCTGACAAGGGATAATACTGAAAGATTATTCAATGTGTAATGTTTAGCTTTTCAGGGCCAACGTCTTTTACAACCTGATACTTTTCACTGTATCTAAACAGTTACTTGTCAGGATGGCCGAGCGGTCTAAGGCACTACGTTTAGGTCGCAGTCTCCCCTGGAGGCGTGGGTTCAAATCCCACTTCTGACATTCTTTCTTGATTACTTCTACTGTATGTCCCCAGGTAAATTGCTCCAGTAAGTCAAGACTTGGTATCCAACAGGTCTTGTACAATGAGTGCACATTCAGTCAACCATAATTATTATCTAGTTTAAGCAAGACTGAAATGGACTAAAACTCATTTCCCCTGACATCTAACAGGTTCAAGGCTGAAAAACTATTCAAAGCGTACTAATTAGTTTGCAAGGGCTGACTTCTCAAACAGCCCTTTACACTTCACTTTTATTGGAAAGCATTCATGTCAGAATGGCCGAGCGGTCTAAGGCGCTACGTTCAGGTCGTAGTCTCCCCTGGAGGCGTGGGTTCAAATCCCACTTCTGACATACTTTCTTGATTACTACTACTGTCTTTCCCCAGATATTTAACTCCTCTATTTCAAGATCTTGTACCAAAAAGGTCCAGCTCAGAGCCTGCACAAGCACTTACATTAGTTATTATCTGGATTTAGCATGACTGAAAGGGACTTAAACTAGGTTCCAGCTACATCTTATCAAAAAGTACCATTTAGTTTGTAATTGCCAACTTTTAGTACAGCCAAATGCACATCACTTTACAAAATTCCTACATGTCATGGTGGCACAGTGGTCTGAGTCACTGCACTATGATCGCATTCTCTGCATGAGCCGTGGGTTCAAATCCCATTACTGATAATTTTTCTTGATTACTGCTAGTGTATGTGGCCATGTAATACACTCCTCTGTCAAGATCTGCCATCAAACAGGTCTTCTACAAAGCATACCCATTTCCTTTCTGTAATTATTTGGTTTAAGCATGAGTGAAAGAGATTAAACTGCCTTCTAGCTTCATTTTAAAGGTGCACAACTGAAGCAATAGACAAAACCTACTATTTAGTAAGCGCCAAATTTTCATACAGCCCATTACACATTACAGAACAGCATAAACATCAAGGGCGGTCGGGTCGTCTAAAGCGCTGTGTTAAGGTTGCAGTCTCCCCTGGAGGCATGGGTTCATATCCCACTTCTGACTCAAGTTCCTATTAACCTCTACTGTACATTGCCAGGTAATTGACTCTTCTATGTAAAGATCTGATGTCCAACATGTCTTGTACAAAGCGTATACCTTCACTTATGGGTCTTATAGGGTTCAAGCATGACTTGAAAAACTTCAACTTCGTTCCATCTATATCTGACAAGGGATAATACTGAAAGATTATTCAATGTGTAATGTTTAGCTTTTCAGGGCCAACGTCTTTTACAACCTGATACTTTTCACTGTATCTAAACAGTTACTTGTCAGGATGGCCGAGCGGTCTAAGGCACTACGTTCAGGTCGTAGTCTCCCCTGGAGGTGTGGGTTCAAATCCCACTTCTGACATTCTTTCTTGATTACTTCTACTGTATGTCCCCAGGTAAATTGCTCCAGTAAGTCAAGACTTGGTATCCAACAGGTCTTGTACAAAGCGTATACCTTCACTTATGGGTCTTATAGGGTTCAAGCATGACTTGAAAAACTTCAACTTCATTCCATCTATATCTGACAAGGGATAATACTGAAAGATTATTCAATGTGTAATGTTTAGCTTTTCAGGGCCAACGTCTTTTACAACCTGATACTTTTCACCGTATCTAAACAGTTACTTGTCAGGATGGCCGAGCGGTCTAAGGCGCTGCGTTTAGGTCGCAGTCTCGCCTGGAGGCGTGGGTTCAAATCCCACTTCTGACATTCTTTCTTGATTACTTCTACTGTATGTCCCCAGGTAAATTGCTCCAGTATGTCAAGACTTGGTATCCAACAGGTGTTGTACAATGAGTGCACATTCAGTCAACCATAATTATTATCTAGTTTAAGCAAGACTGAAATGGACTAAAACTCATTTCCCCTGACATCTAACAGGTTCAAGGCTGAAAAACTATTCAAAGCGTACTAATTAGTTTGCAAGGGCTGACTTCTCAAACAGCCCTTTACACTTCACTTTTATTGGAAAGCATTCATGTCAGAATGGCCGAGCGGTCTAATGCCTCCTACCCACTGCACAACTCGAAACGCGCCTGCCGTCCCCTTTTTGCCGCTGGTCACGGTCCCACTGGCCACTGAACACCGTCTGATGACGTACACTAGGGGGTAGCAGAGGGAGGGGTCTCTGGCTTGTTTTCCGGGTTCAGTTGTTGTTTTAACTGCACCTCCGACGGTCTTCGATGAGATTAAAACTTTTTTTTATGTTTGGGGTGATCTACACTGGAGAGGACAGCAGCCTGTCAGCAGCAACTGTAAAAATGCCACGTTTCTTACCGGAGTTTGGGTCCAATTCCTGGAGGCTGGATCCGGTGAGTTTAAAAAGTCCGAAAAAAGTCCCGTTGTGGTTGTGTAATCAGATAGCGAGGCTCTCCCGACTGTTTGCCGGATGCGTCGAGCCGCCAGAGATCAACATTTGGGACGTCTGCGGCTCGACGGCGACGCGCGCGTGCGTGTGCAGGCTGCCGTCGCGCCGCTTCGATCACTCGAATCTCGCCGCTTCCTTGTTCGCCGTGACTCCACGCGTCTCCTCCATAGACTTTGAATGTAAACCGGTGTTATCCGGCCGCTTCGGCCGCTCGACAAAGGGGCAGTGGGTAGGAGGCATAAGGCGCTACGTTCAGGTCGTAGTCTCCCCTGGAGGCGTGGGTTCAAATCCCACTTCTGACATACTTTCTTGATTACTACTACTGTCTTTCCCCAGATATTTAACTCCTCTATTTCAAGATCTTGTACCAAAAAGGTCCAGCTCAGAGCCTGCACAAGCACTTACATTAGTTATTATCTGGATTTAGCATGACTGAAAGGGACTTAAACTAGGTTCCAGCTACATCTTATCAAAAAGTACCATTTAGTTTGTAATTGCCAACTTTTAGTACAGCCAAATGCACATCACTTTACAAAATTCCTACATGTCATGGTGGCACAGTGGTCTGAGTCACTGCACTATGATCGCATTCTCTGCATGAGCCGTGGGTTCAAATCCCATTACTGATAATTTTTCTTGATTACTGCTAGTGTATGTGGCCATGTAATACACTCCTCTGTCAAGATCTGCCATCAAACA
>JBBPBX010056233.1:0-11398 GCA_038048925.1 Garcialebias charrua
GGAGCGGCGGTGCGGCCCAATCGGCCATCAATCTGCAGCTGCTTCTCCAGCCTGAGACGTCCACAGAGCTCACAGAGCGATTCCAGATAGTAATTAATCCATATGAGGCAATCCTGATCAACAAGTCTTCCAAACCTTGCTGCCTGTAGCCGTGACTAACCCTAAGATGGCTGGCCTCCGGTGACTGGCGACCTTCTTCCTGTTATGACCGACCTTCTTCCTGTTATGACCGGAAGTTGCACAATTATTGCGCACCGATTCTGTTCATAACTTTTATGGACAGAATTTCTAGGCGCAGCCAAGGTGTTGAGAGGATCCGTTTTGGTGGCCTTAGAATCGCTTCTCTGTTTTTTGCAGATGATGTGGTCCTATTGGCTTCATCAGATCGTGATCTACAGCTTTCGCTGGAGCGGTTTGCAGCTGAATGTGATGCGGCCGGGATGAGGATCAGTTCCTCCAAATCCGAGGCCATGGTCTTGAGCCGGAAAAGGGTAGCATGCCTTCTCCGGGTCGGGGAGGAGGTCCTGCCCCAAGTGGAGGAGTTTAAGTATCTCGGGGTCTTGTTCACGAATGAGGGAAAACTGGAGCGTGAGATCGATAGGCGGATAGGTGCAGCGTCCGCAGTGAAGCGGGTGCTGTACCGGTCTGTCGTGGTGAAGAGAGAGCTGAGTCAAAAGGCAAAGCTCTCAATTTACCGATCGATCTACGTTCCCACCCTCATCTATGGTCATGAGCTTTGGGTTGTGACCGAAAGAACGAGATCTCGGATACAAGCGGCTGAAATGAGTTTTCTCCGCAGGGTGTCTGGACTCTCCCTTAGAGATAGGGTGAGAAGCTCAGTCATCCGGGAGGGACTCGGAGTAGAGCCGCTGCTTCTCCACATCGAGAGGAGCCAGTTGAGGTGGCTCGGGCATCTGGTTAGGATGCCTCCTGGACGCCTCCCTGGTGAGGTGTTCCGGGCATGTCCCACCGGGAGGAGACCCAGAGGAAGACCCAGGACACGCTGGAGGGACTATGTTTCTCGGCTGGCCTGGGAACGCCTTGGGATTCCCCCAGAGGAGCTGCTCCAAGTGGCTGGGGAGAGGGAAGTCTGGGCCTCCCTACTTAGGCTGCTACCCCCGCGACCCGACCCCGGATAAGCGGAAGAAAATGGATGGATGGATGGATGAATTACATTTGAAAAGACGGCATTACATGAAGCCAAAGCGGAAGTGGCCAAAGTGGAAGTGTCCGGAATCACATTTTAAAAAAATGGGGGGAAAAATGGAATTGCATTAGAAAAAACGGAATTACATAAAACAAACAAATAAACAAAAAACAGAATTAAATTTGAAAAAAAAAAAAAACTTACAGTTTGGCTTCATGTAATTCAGTTTTTTCAAATGTTGTGTTTTTGTACTATTTTTTTTCCAAATGATTTTCATTTACACCTTAGGGCCACCATACATGCTCACAGCAAAACCTTTCAACTTTGACGTGATCCATACCTCTATAGATCTACTGGTCAACCCATCTGTTTTCCCCGGCTTCAGGTGCAGGACGGCGGGAAGCTGTCCCCTGTCCGCCCTGGTCACCGTGGAGCAGGTACGGTTCACCACCCTACAGCCGAGCAGCTTCCCTTACCAAACTGAGATGCAGCTGGTGGTCATGATGCTCTCCACGGTTCCTCTGTAGAATGTGGTGAGGACATGGGGTGTGAGGTGTGCTCTCTTCAGCCTCTGCAGCGTTTGTGTTGAGAATTGGAATAAATGTATCATTTACTGTGTATCTCTCCTTCAACGGTGCCACGTTAAGGAAAATGTATTTGTGGGTTGCACCCATGAAAACTTTCCAAATCTTCTCTGATAACTCCAAAGAGCTTCTTCAGCTACTGACTCTAGTTTTGTGTTTATCTGATTGAAATTTGAAGACACAAAACAACTTTAACAGTTTATTCATTTATTCAAAAGGGCCTCAAAAGCATGGTGGTGCAGAGATTAGATAGGGTGGGCCTGTGATTGGAAAGTCATCGGTTCGACTCCCCAAACTGACATCAAAATGTGAATGGAAAGGTGAAGCATTCACACCTGCCTCCACCCTCATTTTCCCCAATCTCGGCCCTTGAGCAAGGCCCTTAACTCCCATCATCTGCTCCCCCAGGTGCCCTGGCAGCTCTCTGCTCCACACTGAGGGCTGTGGTAGCTCGGATTGCCAAATCTTTGTACAAGTTAGTTCGTTATGGCGACCCCTGAAGGAAGCAGTCAAAGGAAGAAGAATAAGAAAATAACAATAATAATAATAATAATTGTTATTATTATTTTAAGCTTTTCATTTACTCAATATGAGCACACATACTACACCAAAACAGTTGTTGTGGTTATGTGTGTTTTTGTGAAAATTTAGATGTAATTCAACTTTTTTTGTGTTTCTAAGAATATTAAATGGTGTTTAAAACAACAGCTTCTACTGTGAAGTCAAAGCTTCAGTTCTGTTTGGTCCTATTTGTCCAGGAGATGGAGGCAAAGCACTTCAAAACATTTATTCCGCACTGACTGGATCCAAGTTAGTTTACAACAGAAAGAAATGGGATAATAAATAATCTAATATGCACAAGAGAAAAAAACTGTTCTAGTAAAAAACTAAATGGAAAGACAAACGAGAAATTGTATTTTCAATAAAACTGTAGTGTGAAATATTTTGATTTATGAACTGAATTGTTAAAGGGGACCACAGATGCAAAATTCACTTTTTAATGTTTTTTTTACTCAACTTTGGGTATTTACTTCATAAAAAAACAGTCCTTGTGCCAAAAAAATGCACCCAGTGGTTTATTTACTCTAAGTAGATTTATTTATTTTTGATAAATACACCAGGATTCACACTTCCTGCAGTTATTGACGTCACAGGCCGTAGCCAATCACCTCAAACCTGAGTCCAGCCCCTCACCTAGCAACCCCTGGTTAGGCTCAACCCACTTCTGTATTAAACACATGACTGTTGTTTTTCATGATTTCATCTCATCTTTTGTTTATATGTTCTTAATTTCATGTGTACAGCACTTTGTTGCAGCTGTGGTTTTTTTAAATGGCTTTATAAATAAAGTATAATTGTTATTTTTATATTTTAGTTCAATTTTTAGTGTATTTGCGATCGCTCCCAACGCGCAGCCGTCAAAAATTAAACGAGCGGACCCCCGGCGTAGGGACCAGCGGCAACGGGACACTCTTCTGGCGGATGGAGCGGAGCTTCAACTGTACAGCCTCGCAGCAGCGAGGACCTTCTCCTTACTGATTAATTTACGGGAGACACTTGGTGAACTTTGTTGTCTTGACTGGAACAGCGATAACTCCCAAAATCTCCGCGTGCAACGAGCGAAGCTGGCGAACACCGGAAGAGGAACAAGCTAACATTAGCTTCGGATTCGGGTGGTCTCATGCTAAAAGGAGCAGCTAATTGCGGCGCGCTCAGACGGGTTTCGGTAAGTTATCTTAAGCTAGCACTAACAGTAAGTCAAATGAGTAATAAAAAAAGAGCTAATTTTAAAACAACAACACATTACAGATACTGGCTGTTACAGAGGGCGTAAACAGATCGTTGAAGGGCGTGGACTTCAAGAAACCGGTCGTTCAAAACGAAAGTTAAAAATGGCAGAATTAAAAAGGGTATAATTAATTATCTAAGAATTATTTTGTGTATTAAAATGAATTAATATTGTCAAGATAGCACACAGACATAACATAAAAATTTTAAATACCTATATGTGGTCTCCTTTAAAGACAAAACGCATATAAAAGGCAAAATGAGCAAATCAGGAGCTAAAAGCTAAAATCATTAAAACTATTGCTAAAGGTTAAAAATTGGGAAAACATAGCTAAAGACATTATCCATGTAAGTAAAAAGGTCAACAAATGTCTCTCAGCTCTGCATGAATACTGATGCAGCTGCTGAAAATAATAAACTAATACATACAGAAATGAGCCAGGATGAAAAATTTGATCTGTTTTATCATTTATTTAACAAAAACTGATTTTAAGTCAGAGTCAGAGAGTCAGAGAGTCTTTATTGTCATTTGCACCGCATGTGGTACATGAGATGAAAACGAGATTATGTACACGAGGTCCCAGTTACATCCAACAACAAATGAAAGAGAAAAACAGTAATAACATCGAGAACTAACTAAGAAAAACATCAACTAGTAATACACTAAGCCTAATATAGTGGGAATAAACAGCAGCACGAACATGAGTTTGTATGAGCAGATGGTCACAGATGAACACAGATGAACACAGCAACAAGAAAACAGATCAGCATCAGCATGATGTGATATTTTGCAGTGTTTATTTTAATTTTATTTTTATTTATTCATGAGTCTAACAGCCTCAGGGTAGAAGCTGTTCCTCAGTCTAGTGGTTCTACACTTGATGCTCCTCAACCTCCGTCCTGAGGGGAGTGGGGCAAAGAGTGAGTGTGCTGGATGAGTGAGGTCTTTCATGATACAGGTGGCTCTTTTCCTGCATCTGGAGGTGTAAATGTCTGTGATGGTGGGGAGACTGACTCCAACAGACTTCTGTGCAGCCTTCACCACTCTCTGCAGAGCTTTCCTCTCTTCAACTGTGCAGCCTCCATGCCACACGTTGATGCTGGAGCACAGGATGCTCTCCACTGCACACCTGTAGAAGGAGGTGAGAACTGGGCTGCTCAGACCAGCTCGTCTCAGCCGTCTGAGGAAGTAGAGTCTCTGATGACCTTTCTTGATCAGGCTGGTGGTGTTGTTGCTCCAGCTGAGGTTATCATTCATGTGTACACCCAAGTATTTGTAGCTGGAGACCACTTCCACTGCAGACCCACCTATTTTCAGTGGGGCATGGGTGTGTTTGTTCCTTCTGAAGTCCACAATCATCTCCTTTGTCTTCTTCACATTCATGTGAAGATTATTCTCTTTGCACCAGCTCTCCAGGTGTTCCACCTCCTGTCTGTAGCTGGACTCATCATTGTTTGTGATGCATCCCACCACCGCTGTATCATCTGCAAACTTAACAATATGACAGCCTGGAAGTGTGGCTGTACAATCATATGTGAGCAGAGTGAACAGAAGGGGGCTCAGCACACATCCCTGAGGAGAGCCAGTGCTGAGGGTTATGGTGGAGGAGGAGAAGTTGTGGATCTTCACGGACTGTGGTCTGTCTGTTAAGAAGTCTAGTATCCAGTTACAAATAGAGGGGCTTAGTCCAAGTGTAGATAGTTTGTCTATCAGAGTTTGGGGGATCATGGTGTTGAAGGCAGATGTGAAGTCCACAAAGAGCAGACGCACGTATGAGTCTTTCTGATCCAGGTGGGTGAGAGCAGTGTGGACCACGGAAGAAATGGCGTCCTCTGTTGATCGGTTCTCACGGTATGCGTATTGATGAGGGTCCTCATTGATGTTGACGGTTGCCTTGATGTGGGACATGACCAGTTTCTCAAAACATTTAGCGACTATCGGGGTGAGGGCCACCGGTCTATAGTCATTCAGACCAGTCACTGTGGAGCTCTTTGGGACTGGGATGATGGTCGCGGTCTTCAGGCAGGTGGGAACTGACTCCAGTGCAAGTGAGGTGGTGAAGATGTCAGCCAGCACCTCACAGAGCTGGTCCGCACATTCCTTCAGAACTTTCCCTGGGATGTTGTCTGGTCCGGTTGCTTTATGAGGATTAATCTTTCTGAGACTGCCTCTCACTTCTGCTGCGGACACCCTGAGATGCTCTTCATCTGGTGATGAGGTGAGTCTGGTGCTAGCAGGTCTGTTTGGATCATCAAAACGTGCATAAAACTTATTGAGGGCATCAGGCAGAGATGGGTCCCTGGGGCATTGTTTGTTTTTGCCTTTGTAATCTGTTATGCATTTAATACCCTTCCACATGCTCCGTGGGTCTTGTGAGGTGAACTGTCCCTCGATCCTCTGTGCATACGTGGCCTTGGCCTTCTTAATGCCATCCTTCAGTTCATTCCTGCTCTTTCTCAGTTCCACTTTATCTCCTGACTTGAATGCAGTGTCTCTGGCTGCTAGCAAGGCGTGAACTTCTTTATTTAACCAGGGTTTCCGGTTCGGGTAGGATTTCACATATTTTTTTATGGATACATTTTCAGAGCATGTACTGATGTAACCCAGGACTGAGGAAGCGTACAGTTCCATGTCCACTGAACTACCATCAGTGGCTGCTTCTCTGAAAACAGACCAGTTTGTCCTCTCAAAACAGTCTCTCAACATGGGGGAACTATCTTGAGGCCAGATTGTTATTTCTCTTTGTTCCGGCTTTGAGCGCCTGAGTGGAGGGAGTTCTCTTGGGGCCAGAATCAGAGAGTCGTGATCGGAAGATCCGAGCGCTGGGCGTGTCTTCGCCGTGTATGCCCCCTTTACATTTGTGTAGACTTGGTCGAGTATTTTATCTCCTCTCGTAGCTGCGAAGACGTTCTTATTGAAGGCGAGTGTGTTCTGGCCACCTCGCCCCCACCGTTTGACCCAGACACGTCGCCCCCCAGCCCATCAGGGAAGCGTCCGTGAAGACTGGGATATGAGACGTAGGTGTGGTCATGGAGACTCCTTCTGACAACGTCAGAGGATTCCCCCAGTGACGTAGGTCGTCTTCCGCGGAAAGGGGAACCCTGATCATCCGCCTCTTCTGATGCACCGGATCCACGTGCAGGCGGGCAAACCAGCGTTGCATCGTCCTCATATGCAACAAACCTAACTCCACGACCACGTGACCGGCCGCCATCAGCCCCAGAAGCCGCATGATGGTCGCCGCTGTCACTAATTTTCCTGGTCTGACCCGCGACAGCTGAGTTGCCAGGTCGTGCGCTCTCTGCTCGGAAAGACGAGCTCTCATTGTGCACGAGTTGAGTTCT
Source organism: Garcialebias charrua (assembly GCA_038048925.1). Lineage (NCBI taxonomy): Eukaryota > Metazoa > Chordata > Actinopteri > Cyprinodontiformes > Rivulidae > Garcialebias > Garcialebias charrua. The sequence continues at coordinate 6,865 of JBBPBX010056233.1, forward strand.
ACCCCCAGATAAATAATCTTTTGAGCTGGGAGGGGGGAACTTTTCCCCCAGTTGATTGAAAACCCCAGTTTTAACAAATGTTCTGCTAAAACTTTGGTTTGAGCTGCAGCCTCCTGCCTCGAGCTGCTTAAAGAAGCAGATCGTCGAGGTAGAAGAAAATCCTCATTCCAGCTGTGCGCAGCGGCTGGAGTGCGGTCCCCACGCATCTCGTAAATGTGCGCGGGGCTAAAGAGTAGCCGAAGGGTAACCTCTCGAACTCGAACTGAGCTTCCTCGAAGGAGAAGCGCAGGAACTTCCTGTGTTTTGGAACTATTGGTATGTGCCAATAAGCGTCCCGCAGGTCGAGTGAGGTGAAGAAATCGTCCTTTTTTACATTTTTCAGCAGCTGCTTCATTGTCAGCATGTGAAAACCCCTCTTTTCCACCTGTGGCTCTCATATCAAGCGTCCTGGAGCGAGTCCAGAGGGAGAAGCTGTCAGTCATCCTGATAGCTCCAGAGCGCAAATACGCGCTGTGGTTCCCGGTCCTCCAGCAGCTGTTGTGGGAGAAACCCCTGCAGCTTCCGTGGAGAGAAGATGCGCTTCTGCAGGCAGGAGGGGCGATCACGCACCCTCCAGAGATAGGCCAACCCCTGTGGGCTTGGAGGCTGAACGGAACCGTTTAACTATTATTAGTAATAATAATAATAATAGTTATCAAAATAAAATAAAAATAATAAAAACTATTCAAGACGCACGCACGGCGTCCACAACAACTGTGTACGCGTCAAAATGGGCGGTTTTCCAGCGCTTGTGCACCGAAAGAGGGGCCGACGCCACATCATGTGAGCTGGGCTGCGTGTTGTCATTCCTGCAGCTGTTGTTAGAAAGGTTTTTAGCTGATAGTACCTTTTTAAGTACATGCAGCTGCTATTTTCCTCATGTCATGAAGGCTTTGGTGACAGTTATTTAATCACCCGATGTTGAAACGTTTTCTGCAAGGTGTGTGCAGACCAGACGTCAACCAGTGAGGCGTGACCTCTCACCTCAGTGGGATTTGTCCCTGGTTTTACACGCCTTGCTCAAAGCTCCTTTCGAACCTCTGAACAACGTCACTGAAGTTTCTGTCACTCAAAACTTACTGGCGCTGACGTCAGCAAAGAGAGTGAGTGATCTGTGTGCACTGTCTGTGGCCCCATCATGTTTACAAATCCAACAAGATGGAAGCTCGGCCATTTTAAGGCCCAACCCAGTTTTTATGCCAAAAATTTAAACCGTACGTTTAAATCAAGGCAAATTATTTTAAATGGGTTCCATCTCCTTCCTCACACTTCAGAGGAGGAAGCCAAACAACATTTATTGTGCCCTGTCCGTGCGCTACAGTGTTATGTGGCACGAACGGCCAGTCTATGCCAGTCCCAGAGTCTGTTTACCCACTACAGGGACAGCTCTGTGGGACGAGCTCTGTCATCCCAGCGGCTCTCACACTGGCTGTGTGAAGCCATCTCAGAAGCTTACAGAACGTGTGGAGCAGAACCTCCTCAGACGCTACGTGCTCATTCTACACTGGCGTTGGCGTCCTCTGCAGCTTTACATGGCGGGATGACAGTAAGCAATATCTGCTTGGCGGCCTCGTGGGCCACGCCCTGCACGTTCATAAGATATTACCTGCGTGACATATCAGGTCCCTCCATGACTAATTCAGTCCTGGGAGTTATGGATTACCAGGGTAAAGTTTTCATGTGGTGTTCTGCCACTCCACCTGCTTCTGTGCAGGATGTGTGAGTGTTGCCATCAGTCTCAGGGCTCTGGGACTGAGTTTGTTTGTGTTGTTACTGGTTTTTAAACCTGTCTGTACATAGCTCAGGGTCAGTTTTGTTCCCCTGTTTGGGGTCACCGCCGAGGCCTGTTCTGACCTCTGACGTTTGTTGTACAAAAATAAAAAACACAAAAAATAAATAATAATAATAATAAAAACTATATATATATATATATATATATATATATATATATATATATATATATATATATATATATATATATAAACAATGTTGTGAGGCTGCGGTGCAGCTGTCACACGCCTGTCAGGTCGCAGTGCAGGCCTGCAGACTTATCCGCCAATCACCAGCGCCCTCCTCTGGTGCGTCGTGACGTGGAACGTACGGATGACGTATGAGGAAGGACAGAGGTGTGTTTGGGTGAGCAAGGACTTCATGCTTGGGCTGGACCCAATGGGGCATGGACTACATCCTGCTACGCCCTTTATCCAATAGGAGCTAAAGGGCGAGCTATACGAAGTATAACGTTGGTTACGTATTGTAACCCCAGATTATACGAGTATAGCGGAGCCCTTTAGCTTTGTGGGCCCCATTGGCTCTTGGACGGCTGAATGATAAGCTGTTCGAGGCTGTTCCTTCCGTGTGGTGGACTTAAATACACACGGGGCGGGCCCACACTGTAGGTGGGCGTGGACTAAAAGGTTATTCAGTATGACGCTGTCGCGGGGGAAGATATATATATTAAACTGTTTGTTTTGAAAGTAAATTTTGTCAGCACTAATTTTCAGATGTTTAGGCAGACTGCTTGGACATCACATCCACATCCAGACATCACAAAAAGTTTATGAGCTGCAGAAAAATTGTAGAAAATGACCTTTTTTAACTTTGGAAAATACACTGAACAAAAACAGTAATGTAGCACTTGTGTTTTTGCTCCCATTTTTCATGAGCTGCGCTCAGGCTGTTGTCCCTGCACCACTCAGACACGTGCTGCTCCTGGAGTCTGTCTCCTCCTGTGAAACCATTACGACCACTGTGATACTGGCAAATTTAATGATAGAGTTGGAAACGTGAATTGGGGCAGGCCCAGAGTGGCTAATTGGGAGGACTGGGACATTTCCCAGTGGACCAGTCTGATGGTCTGCAGGGCCAGTGCTCCCTGTTTTTATTTTTATTTTTAAGAACTTTTTATTGAATGAATGAATTAACAACATAGAAACACAGAACACCACTACCGTCCTACTACCAGGGCCGCCCCGCCTCCACTTAGGGCCGACAGCAGTTCTCCCCAACCCTCTGTTTATTGTTGTTGTTTGTTTTGTTGTTTGTTTGCATGAGTAGGATCTTCAAGGCCACCTGTTAATCAGTCCACTAGGCACGTGAGTAACCTCAGTTTGTCCTGAAGGTAAACGTTGTTGTTGTAACTTCTGGTTGAATAAGTTTAGTCTTTGTTAAAACTAAACTGATTTTGTACAAAGTGTTTAATAAGTTGTGTAATGTAAACATTTACTCTTACTGAATTTCTCTGATTTCCTGCCCTGTGTCGCTTTGTAGCATGACAACATCCACTGCTGTAAATAGTTTGTTATTAGTAGAAATAATAATTATTATTGTTTTTTTTCTCTATCTTCTTTGCCTTAATGTTGGTCGATAAGGCCTAAATGCCTCCATAAATGCCTCAGGTAATGCCATAAGCTTCACTACTTCCACATTACAGCTACCGTACTTTTCGGCATATAGCACGCAGTTTTTTTACTCATTTGAATGTCCTGCGGATTATACGACAAAGCGTCTTATTTATGGATTTTTCCCCATATTTTTAGACCCATTTTTGGCTCTGATATCGCCGTTTTTCATTTTGGGCAAAAAATGGTGCAGTATCACTTTTGTCCGCTAGGGGGACACTTCCAGAGGAGTACACCGACCGTTTCTAGCTCATGTGTCCGAAAAAAGCCTCCTCTGGTCGGACTGACTCTGTCGCTGCCCGGCCTCCTGCTCTGGAGCTAACCACAGTTAGCTGTGTTGTTAGCTGTTTTTTTAGCAAGATAACTCATACCACACCACAGATTTATTTGAAACTTACAGTGCGTAATTATTTGGTGGTCATTTACAAACTGTTAGCTGCAGAAGATATTTAGAGCAAAAAAAAAAAATCGCTCTTTTACGGTAGCTTTGTTGTTAGCTACCACAAACAGATACCTACTGTTTAGATAAACAGCTCTTAAATCACTTAACAGATATTTTTTCTGCTTACAGAGTGTAATTATATGGGTTTCATTTACAAACTGTTGCTCTGTATAAGACATTTGAGATAAAATTCAATTTTGTATTCGTTTTTTAAGAGAAGGAATCGTCTCGTAGCTTCGGTTTTATTTCCGTTTATATTGTTATAAATCCTAAACCACTCTGTGGATATTTTTCTGCTTACAGAGTTTAATTATATGGGGTTTAATGTACAAACTGTTGATCTGTATAAGACATTTGAGATAAAATTCAAAATTTTATTCGTTTTTTAAGAGACGGAATCGTCTCGTAGCTTCGGTTTTATATCCGTTTACGTTATATTGTTATAAATTATAAACCACTCGGTGAATACTTTTTCTGCTTACAGAGTGTAATTATATGGGGTTTCATTTACAAACTGTTGACTTGTATAAGACATTTGAGATAAAATCAATTTTTTTATCATTTATTTTATAGTAGCGCACGCGACCATTTGGAAGACGTCAAACCGAAACAATTTAAATTCAGCAGATTTGACCATTTCGTGAATTGATTC
>JBBPBX010056234.1:4850-17131 GCA_038048925.1 Garcialebias charrua
CTCTCTCTCTCTCTCTCTCTCTCTCGCTTGCTTGCTCGCTCTCTGAATCAATCAACTTTATCTGTATAGCACATTTTAAAAACCACAGGGTTAACCAAAGTGCTGTACAATAACATAAAAGAAAAGTTAATTAAAACGATAAAAAACATAGAAAGCATACAAAAATAAAAAAATACATATACTGTACCAGTCTTACTGCATGTGTTAAAATGCCATGAAATATAAGATCACGTATTAAAAGCCAAAGAATGAAAGTGTGTTTTTAAAAGAGATTTAAAAACAGGAGGAGAGGAGGCCTGTCTGACACTCAGTGGTAAGTTGTTCCACAACCTGGGAGCAACGACAGCAAATGCTCTGTCACCTCTGAGCTTCAGCCTAGTTTTGGGGACTCTCAACAGCAACTGATCAGCTGATCTTAGAGATCGAGGAGGGCAGTAGGGCTGAAGCAGCTCAGACAAATATGGTGGGGCAAGGTTGTTCAAGCAATTAAAAACAAACAGCAAAAACTTAAAATGAATTCTGTAGTGCTTTCTTTCTCTCTCTCTCTCTCTCTCTCTCGCTCTCTCTCTCTTTCTCTCTCTCTCTCTCTCTCTCTTGAGGGCTGACTGGCAGGGTATTCTAATTTGTACTAACTGATTACTTGAACACTACCTGGAACTATTTTCATAATAGTTTCATTTATTTTGTGAACAAACACACTCCTTTCCACCAGTTCAGGATAAAGGGACATGACAGCCCCTGGTTTACTCCTGAACTAGCTTATTTCCTGCATAGGAGAGACCATCTTTGGGCCATAGCAAGAAAATATGGCTCAGACACTGATTGGTTGAATTTTTGGCAGCTGAGGAATAAATGCACAGCTGCCATCAAAGCTGCAAAATGTAACTATTTTTTTTTATCTCAGACCTCCAAAAATCTAAACGACCCTAAAAAATTCTGGAAAACCATCAAATTTCTCTCAGGCATCCCCCAATCATCTGACCTCCCATCACAACTTCTCGTTAACTCTGTTCCTGTGTCAAATAAGCACGAGATCCTGAACTGTTTCAACAAACATTTTGTTGCTTCTAGTTCATTATTTGACACAGTTATAAATGGAAAATCATCCACTTCATCTAATAATCAAACTTCTACAAATCAAATCCCTCCTACAAGTCAATCCTCAGTTAATCACACCTTCTCTTTTTCTCCGTTCTCAGTCAGTGAGGTAAATAAACTGTTAAAAGATCTTGATCCTAAAAAATCTGCAGGTCCAGATGAACTTCCACCTTATTTCTTAAGGCTGGCTGCTCATATCATCACAGTCCCTGTGACCCACATCTTTAACCTGTCCATAAGCCAAAACTCCATTCTGGATGCTTGGAAAACAGCCTTTGTTCTTCCTTTGCTGAAGGGAGGTGACCCCACCTCACTGAACAACTATCGACCGATCTCTAAACTCTGCATTTTAGCCAAGGTTCTAGAAAAACTGATAAACTCTCAAATCAAAAATTACCTGGACTCATTTAACATCTTACCTCTCCATCAATCTGGTTTCAGGAAACAACACAGCACAATGACTGCTTCTCTGAAGGTTCTTAATGACGTTGTTGAAGAATTGGATGCTAAGGATTATCATGCTGCCCTTTTTTTAGACCTGTCTAAAGATTTTGACACTGTGGATAACATCTTGTGTCATAAGCTCTCAGAAATCAGTTTATCAGATCACACCTGATAGGGATTTTAAACCCCTGTTACCTTAATAAAAACCACACAAGATAAACAAGAGAATTGTGTTTACACAGACAATGAAAACTTTGCAAAGGGGATAAGGCTTTTTAATGTACTTCTGAAACTTGGTTGGTCTCATGAACACATTCTTGCACAAATCCGAATTGTGCTGGATATGACAAGCTATTTAAACAAGAAGGAGGTGGAGTTGACAAGCTCTGATGTCTTACAGATAAAACAAACAAGTCATGGTTCTGATCCAACAGGAACATCTAATCCAAACATTGTCAAGGCTAAAAGACTGTCTTTTCTGTATCAAGGAGAAAAGCAAACAAACATGTTTGTACTATCAAATATAAGTGTTTGAAGGGAACAGAGAATATTTGATATAAGTGAGCTGGGTTAGAATTATTGTGTCAGAGTAATTAGTTTTAGATGATAAATATTGAACATCTCCATCATCCCATCCTCTTTATCATATAAACTTAATTATGTGAGTGGTATGGAAACCAACCTCGAGGCCGAATTCTAATTAGGGGCAAAAAACTCACACCGCTGTCCCGTTGTCTCCACAGTAACGTCCCGACATCTCAGGATCACCTTTTTTTAGGATATTTTGGGAGATTATAAAGTTTTGGAGAACTCTGTAGTGTTGATTGTCATATTTCATGACTTATTTCAATATTTGAGAGAAATAAAGATTTGAGGAGAATTTTGCAGTGAGTATGGTCTCATTTCATGGCTTATGTCAAAGTTTTAAAATGAATAATATATTTAGCAGGGATTAGTCTATTTAATCACAAAAACCAAAAGTGTTTCCAAAGAAATAAAACTTTTAAGAAACATATACATAAAAAGAACTAATCTATTTGTGTTAAACAAATAAAAGAAATAATCTATGTAATTTGTTTTAAAAAGAACTGATCCATCTAATTTGTGTTAAACAACTAAAAAGAACTAATCTATTTAATGTTTTAAACAAATAAAAAGAACCAATCTATCTAAGTTGTGTTAAACAATTAAATAGAACTAATACACTTTCAAAGATGTGGGAAATAATTCTAAAACACACAACAAAATAGCCCTTTATGGGTACAAAAATAAAACAAGTTTTCAGTTGGTTTGAAATTTCTTCGATATTAACTAATGCCCAGGAAAGAGAAAACAACGGTCTTAAACTTAAAAAATGAAATAGAGCAACCATTCTTCTTCATATTATCCATCTTATTTTTGTGTGTGTTTGTGGGAGGGGGGGTTCAGTGTCTTTCCTGGGGAGGGAGTGTCCCGTTTTCAGAATAAGTTCTTTCTGTTCCATGGGGATTTGTTTGTGGCATAAGTTCATTTCATTTGGGAGGAGAGCTTTTATGTGTGAAATAAGTCCAGTTTTCTTGGGGAAAGCTTTTGTCTGTGGAACTAGTTCATTTCATCTGGGGAGGGGGTTTCTGTTTGTGGCATAAGTTCATTTCATCTGGGGGAGAGCTTTTGTTTAAGTCCAGTTTTTCTTGGGGGGGAGAGTTTTGTGCGCCCAGTGGGCAGAGGGCATCAGGTAGTCTGATGGGCATCATTCACTTCTTCAGACAATGGTTTAATGTAGTCTTGTCTTGTCCAGCTGCCTGTTCCTGGGTGCTTAGTCCATTCAGGCATGGGTGATGGATTGCGGGCCCAGTAGCAGGTCGCAAACTTGAATTGTATGTGGCATAGGGTAGTCGGCCCACTTGTCCTGACAAAGTGGAGAGCTTTGCTCTGACCAGATCCATCTCAAAACTGGCTTAGCGATTGCTCCAAACTTCTTTTTAAGGGTTGCACCGGCCTAAGTTGTAACAGGAGCTGCCCTTTCTCTCTGGTAGACCACGAGTTCTTTCCACCACCTGTTTGGGTCCTGTTCACCCTCGTTTTCAGCCGTCCCTAGCAGGACCTAGTTTGAGGCGGGATTCACTGGCATCACTGGCAACTTCTCCTGAAGGTGTTCTGGAAATCTTTAGTCTTTTGAGAGAAGAACTGGACACCAAAAAACTTGCAAATTGTTAAATAAAACTTTAAGGCCTATGGATCCCATGAGCCATTTGTGGTTTGGGGAAGGCCAAACTGTGGGTAACTCCTTAGTGAGTTAAATCTGTAAACTTAAACTAAATTCTGTAATTGGCTACAATAATAATTGTTTCCTTAAACTTAAAATACAATTCCATTTTTACTATCTAAAACATTTGTATTTAATGGTAAAAAACAACAACAACAAACAACAACAAATGATTTCATTCTTCAGTGAAAATGAGTAATCACTCATTTTGATTTGGGGTAAGTTTATAATTAGTAAGTTTTTTTACTTAGCATGATCATTGTAAGTGAGTAGCAGGAGATGTTTTATACTTACTTAAAAAAGACTTAACCTTTTTCATAGTCTGTAGAAAAAGTCTAAACATACGTGTAACAAAATAGAAAAGTACAAATAACATACATACAGACATACAGACATACAGACATATAGATATACATATAGACATATAGTAATAAAGAATTTACAATACAAACATGTGGTTTATGAGCTCAAAATAATTCAAGTCTAATCAGAGTCAGTCGTGTTGAAAAATATAGAACCAGCACATTTCAAATCAACCTTTCAAATCAACCATTTGAATATATCCAAACTCCAGGATGTCCCCCATCTTTTTTTTTCTTTTTGGATCTGTTAAAAATAAATACCTGTTTATTAAACAACATATCCACCTTATTCCTAGCCCCCATGATGCCTTGCGCGAATTATGTGTACGACTTCCGCTGAAAGTCAGAACCGGCACTTTTTTTACATGCTAGCAACGCGCTAACCGGTTTTCGTCAGAGGTTTCAGGTCATAAAATATGTGGGAACACAAACGATCACAACTCAAATGTGGAGATATTGTTTTACCGCTACCTACAGCTATTGAGAGGTGGGAGGACGACTTGAAGCACCTGGAGCTTGACATTTCTTTTGACAAAGACTTTACTGATTCACAAATGAAGCACCTTGAGAACTTTTAATAAAATACAGTAAATGAAAACAAATAATGAAATAGACAGGAAACTATCTTTAAAAACCTGATAATGAAAAAAGTGACATTTAGATAGAAACAGTAGTTTAATCCAAAATTAACTGATATAGTGCACACAAAAAACTAACCTTGCAACTATTGTACATAAGAAATGAATCATTTTAGCAAATACTTTTCTAATGTAATATAGTTAACATTGCATCCTTTAAAAAACATGTTAAGAGTTGTGTTACGTTTACAGCAAGTACACCAGTACTGTACATGTTTTAGAAAAATGTTTACATTTAATACCCTGATGCATGCTCAATAATCCAGGTAGAAAAATCCAAAAAAGCTAAGTCTGGTCCTCTGGACATTCAAAAAACAAAACAAAACAAAGCAAAAAAAAAAAAAACTGTAGAAACGTTTCGTCTTTCGTCCGAAAGACTTCCTCAGTCTGAGAAGCTGTGTTCAGCTCAGTCTTATAAATAGCACCCTCCCACAGTGGATCAACCAGTTGGCTGATGACAGCCGAAACCAGCTGCTCACATGATCAAGGAGGACCATCAGCCTGACGATGGATCGTTAACACCCTGATGGTTGTTTGCTATTCACAGAGGGCTGAGTGATACTAGCAATAACAGCATTGTAAGTGGGGGACAGTTGAACCCGGAGGCCTCCACCTCTGTTTAATGATGGACGGTTTCTTTTCACAAAGATGGCCTCCTTTACTCCTCTCTCAAACCATTGTTCCTCTCTATCAAGGATGTGAACATCTTCATCCCTGAAAGAGTGACCGCTGGCCTGGAGATGAGTGTAGACTGCAGAGTCCTGACCTGATGATGTTGATCTTCTGTGCTGGGCCATCCTTACTGAACACAGCTTCTCAGACTGAGGAAGTCTTTCGGACGAAAGACGAAACGTTTTCTACAGTTTTTTTTTCCCTTTGTTTTGTTTTGTTTTTTTGAATGTCCAGAGGACCAGACTTACAGTATTTTCTGGTGTATAGGTCGCACCTGTGTATAGGTCGCATTGTCCAATTATCACCAATAGATTGGAAAAATCCCTAGATAGGTCGCACTGGTGTATAGGTCGCACCTACGTTTAGCTCTGCTGCAAATGTCTGCCACAGGAGCGCACAGCAAGGCTTTTAAGAAGATTAACACTTAAAAACAATTATTTGTTTGATAAAAATTATAGCAAATATATGTCTGAGCTGAACTTTTCCTTAATAAATGAACGTAATTGTGAAATGAGCTGGATTTAAAAATTTGTTTCACCGAAAGTGATAACAAGCCATATATAGGTCGCACCTGAGTATAGGTCGCAGGCCTTGAAAAAACCATAAAAAGGTGCGACCTATACACCGGAAAATACGGTAGCTTTTTTGGATTTACATTTAATGCCTTCTCACTTCTCACTTGAAATAAGCTGGCATCCTTTGCATGTGAATGCTGGAATGATTACATTGACACCATAGCTCTTGTAGTAGGTCCCTCACTGTGAAATCACGATCACCCATCACCTGATCTCCAGCACGCAGATAGTCCAGAAACCCAGAGTTCTGTGTTATATACCTGTCACTGCATTTACCACCATAAGCATCTGAAATAAACATGATTATTCCAGAGGGAGAAACAGCCAATAAATATTTCACAGTGTTATTTGCATGTATGATTCACTTCTGGAGTCCAAGTTTTTAGCTTTCTGCAAAACATGTTGCTTTAATTGTTTCACGGGGCAACCATAGAATAAGGTCCTTGGTTTGTTCTGACATTATGTCAATCCACATTCCAACAGTCATGCTGCATGTGACTGGTGGTGTTTACAGCTCCACACTCTCGTCAAGCCCATCTGAAAGTAAAAGTACAGTATACAAACATTAGGGTTCATTTATGAACACACACACACACACCTAGATTATATATATGTAAATAAACGCACACACACACACCTATATTATATATATATATATAAATATATATATATATATATATATATACACTTGTTGTGAAATAAAAATATATTTTTCTTCGTGTTTTATATTTATTTTGAAGGAGTTTTTCATATGGTGTTCAAATTATCAGTTTCTTTTGTAGAGTGATAAAGATTTACTAAAGGACACAGGCAGATCTGTTCTGGTGAGGCTTGGGGATGATAATATAGCTGGTGCCTCTTTGTCCTGTCAGTTTTACGACTTTGTAGAATATATGACAGGGGAGAAGTCCACTGAAAGCCACTCTCTGGCTCTGCATGTTTGTTCAGTTAGAAAGTAACAAGAACAGCTCTAAATATGTGTGTAGGGTATGATCTTTAATGTAATTTAATGTCCAGTTACATTAATTGGTCATTTAGTGGTTATTAGAGTGTGCGTGTTTATAAGTACTCGGCAATAAATGTACATTTATTTTAGTCATCGATGTGTCTCGATGCCCATCCCCCAGGGGCTTGGGGAGACCCGAGCAAGCTGAGGGGAGGCAGTGGTATTTCCTGTCTTCTGGCAATAAAGGGGGGACAACAGTCTCTGAAACAAAACCCCCACCGAAGAGTCAGTTTAAAGCAGGCAACCCCCACAAAAGGGTATAAAAAGTTTCCATCATCCAACAGCAAGGCAGAAGTAAGCCCACGGATCAGGTTGTATGTTCTCCCTGTCCCCCTCTCTCCCCCCTCCTCCCTTCTTCTTTCTCTCTCTCTCTTTTTCCCTCACTGTCCACGTTTTTAAAACAAATGTAATGGATGTTAGGAATAGAACAAATGTATTCTGTGACTTTTAACTTATGATTAATTAAACTGGTTTGGAACTTTAAGTGAGCGTCTGTCGTGTGTAAGTGTATCTCTCCTTTCTGTTCCAAAGTGAACCAAAAAACGAATTCTGGGGCGGATAAGAATCAAAGCCAACAAATGGAGGTTCCACCGAGATGGTTGCACGCGCGGACAGGAAGGGGCAGAGGAGTCCAGAACACTGACTGACCGGTCACCTCAACAAAAAAGGTAAGCAGATTCCTGTTTAAACGAAATCTGTGATTGGACATTTATAGGCAAATTTTAACTCAGTGTGTTTGGACTCCAGGGTTAATACGTGTAAAAAGAAAAAGAACGTTACAATTAAAAGTAGAATTGTAAGTTTCCAGCCAAGACTCCAGATCCCAGAGTAAAAACACGCAGTGGTTGCGCACCCAGTTGATCGACGGATCAATCTGGTTGAGGGGGGGTGGGGTTCTAGAATAAATATTCGCCGTCACCCCTGAAACCCTAGACCGAGTTCACTGTTAATCTCGTTAGGTTTTGTGGCTAACTATAAAACAGTGTCAATTAAATCCACTTATAATTTGACTTTTGATTAAGTGGAGGCGGGATCTGGTGAGGTGATGTATTTGTATATTACCATGCGTAAATACGTTATAATACACTAGGAATGAAGGTATTGAAAATTAAACCCACAAACAAATAAAATAAATAAAGTGTGGGACTGAGTGAAAAAAATTGAGGAAAACGCGCTGACTTTCGCTGATAAAATAATCTGATAAGAGTTCCTGGACCAGATAAAAATAGAATAGAATTAGTCACAGAATACTAAATCTTTTTTATGTTCTAAAATAATGGTTTCCTGCCATGTCACGTCAGCTTGCCTGCCTCACCTGCGTGACTTGTCTCTGCTCTCCAAACTGCGCGTGGCTTTCTCTCTCTGCAGCGCTGTGCTGCTCTGGACCAGTGGCGGAGCTAGACTTTTATTGCTGGGGGGACCGAGAGGGGGCCAAGGCTAAGGGGTCCATTTACTACGGCACAGTGGGAAAAATGGATTTATCCCAACTTTTTTGGGATTTGAAGACGCTATGAAATTTTGAAACAACATATTTTTCCCTTAAAATGATACAGGCTCTCAGTTTAAATTTTTGATCTGTGATCTAAATATTTTTAACACTAGCACTACCACATGTGAGCCATTCGGATATTCTAACTATAGTTCCCATGGGAGTTAGTCAAATGGCTCATTGAATTAGCATTTTTGCAGCCATTGGAATGTATATGAGGCCATTCTGTTGGTGTGGATTGTTACGACCCAACAATGATCAAAACATATTTAATGGACACAGGACACAAGGAAAAGGTTTAACATTAATTTATTAAAGAAACAGGGTCGTCTGTAGGAGGGGAACCACCTCCAGCTTCTCCGGGCGTCCCACGTCCTAAAAAAAAGAAAGTTCAACCGAAAGGTGGGTTTGGATAAAGCGGCCAAAAGAAAAATAAAGCTGCCCAACAGAGCCAACTCTATACAGAGCCGGCGAACCCTGTTAGACAGCGGGCTACCTCTACCAAAACTCTAGGCCTACAGGATGTAAAACAAAAACAATAGCGAAAACTAGACTACCGCTTTACCCAACCAAAAGTAATGAAAGGAATTATGTTACAACAAAAAGGCACGAGCCCCCACACACAGCTGCCTCTAACAGACAGCCACCAGAGCCCTCAGACTCTGAGACTCAAAAACCTCCAACACTTCAGCTCAGGTCCTCTACTCTAGGTCACTAGAGTCCACACGAGCACAAATGTACTCTACTAACCATAACCTCCACTAACCATAACCTCCACACATTCTGGCTTGAGCTCAGTGCATTTAAAGAGAGAGAGAGAGAGAGTCAGCAGGTGTTGCAGCTCAGCTAATCAAGCCTGATTGAAGCTGAGTAAAAAAAAAGTGCAGCAGGAGTAGGCAGCAGACTGCAGGTGACCAAAACAAAACTGAGGTTTTAAACTAAGGTTAATCCCTTCAGGATACATAACACTCCCACCGCTAAATGTTTTTTTATGGGGTGATGTAGATGTGAGGTAAAAACATCATACATGACCCATACAAAAACAGTGAGGTCACATGTAGCGGTCCTTATCACTCAAACAGACTAAAAACCTCATTAAAAACTAGTCTGTCAAACCGCTTGCATCTAATCTATAGGTACACTCAAAAGGTTTGAAAGCCAAAACAACGTCTTGGGTCTGGTTGTACCCTAAAAAGCTTTCGTTTCGTCTGACAAATACTAACAACATCTCTGAAGTGGTCAACCAGTGAAGAAGAGAGTCGACTTTTATTTTCTGACGGGAAGGAATTGTTCTCCTCCGTACCAGCACTGGTTAGTACTGGACTGCTCTCCTCATTCACCTTCTGGTCAGGAGTAACCGGTTTTTCTTCAGCTACTCTGAAAACACACGAGCAAAGGTTAGAAAAGGAGTTGTACACAACATGATGTTGTAGTAGCTCACGTGGCACAGTCAGGAACAATTTTTTTTTCACATAGTCGTCTTCTGCTTCGTGTTGAGGGGATGGTCCCACATCATCCAACAACAGTCTTTCATTTTCCTCTGTATTTGTTGAAACTGGACACAGTGGAACAGGAGGAATAGTCAGGTGTGGAGCCACCTCCTTCAAGTTCTTTAGGTCCTCACTTGACTGAACTAGGAGTAGTTCAGCGTCAAACAACTGTGAAAAACAGTCACCGAGATCGTCATCTCCTTCTTGAAGATGAAGCAAGAGTTTCACCTCCTCCACTGAAATCGGTTTTTCTTCACAGTCCATCAGGAAGCTGTTACTCAAAACCAACTCATCCTCTTCTTTCTCCAGTCGATGTTCTTGAAGCGCCACCTCCTGTAGAAGTGGCTCTCCTGCTTGAGTGAAAAGCTCTGGTGTCACCTTTAGATGACACACAGTGGGACACGAACGTTGCTTCTCCAGTTCAGCTTTGAGCTTTAATTCTCTCTGTGACTCCTGTCTTTCTTGTTCCAGAAGACGCTTCTTCTCTTCCTGAGCAGCTTGAAATCTCTCCAAAGCAGCTTGTCGTTCTTGTTCCTGTTTTTTTAAAAACAAAAGTGCACGCTCTTGTTTTTCTTTTAAGGCAGCTCGCTCCAGCTCAAAAGCAGCTCGCTTCTCTTCAAGCTCCTTTCTCCTCAAGGCAATCCATTCATCATGTTCTGCTTTCCTCAAAGCAGATTCTTTTCTTAGACGCTCTTGTTCATTAAGCTCAGGAAATATCCCAAGCTGGACCAATTCACAAAGTAGTTCACTCCCCATCCATTCACCATCAGCATATTTTCTGACGTCAATCTTAAAATGGTTTGCAACACTTAGCATTTGATCTCTTGTGCAGTCTGCAAAGACCTGCACTGTAGGCTGTTCAATAAATGTCTTTAAATTGAACGCCATGATGCAGACAAACAGTTTTTAAGCTGTACCCTTCTTCAAATGACTTTCACTGTAAACAGCAAAATCCCAGCTGCATTTGAACGTAGCACAATCCAAAAACACCCACACAGCTGCGTGTTTCAGCTCAATCAGCAACCAGGAGCTGGTCCTGTCAGCTCCAGAGAGAGTGCAAACTACAGCCCACAGCTGTCAAAACACCAAATGTAAAAAGGAGCAATTCTATTAATTGCAGTCCAAAAAACACTTAGCTTCAAAAAGCTTCACAACACTCTCAAGATTAAGCACAAAAAGCACAATGTCTGCTCAAAACAGACTCCCACAAACATGCACAGCAGGTGCTCAGTAAACATGAGCTGTCTAAAAACTCAAGTGCTTCACAGAAACACTCCAACAAGTTTGTCATGTGCAGACAAACAGACGAGCAGACAACTCAAAAAACATAGCACCTTACAAACGAGCCCCCAATACTAATTCAGATCCCGGACGAGCCAACCAATAAATATGTTACGACCCAACAATGATCAAAACATATTTAATGGACACAGGACACAAGGAAAAGGTTTAACATTAATTTATTAAAGAAACAGGGTCGTCTGTAGGAGGGGAACCACCTCCAGCTTCTCCGGGCGTCCCACGTCCTAAAAAAAAGAACGTTCAACCGAAAGGTGGGTTTGGATAAAGCGGCCAAAAGAAAAATAAAGCTGCCCAACAGAGCCAACTCTATACAGAGCCTGCGAACCCTGTTAGACAGCGGGCTACCTCTACCAAAACTCTAGGCCTACAGGATGTAAAACAAAAACAATAGCGAAAACTAGACTACCGCTTTACCCAACCAAAAGTAATGAAAGGAATTATGTTACAACAAAAAGGCACGAGCCCCCACACACAGCTGCCTCTAACAGACAGCCACCAGAGCCCTCAGACTCTGAGACTCAAAAACCTCCAACACTTCAGCTCAGGTCCTCTACTCTAGGTCACTAGAGTCCACACGAGCACAAATGTACTCTACTAACCATAACCTCCACTAACCATAACCTCCACACATTCTGGCTTGAGCTCAGTGCATTTAAAGAGAGAGAGAGAGAGAGTCAGCAGGTGTTGCAGCTCAGCTAATCAAGCCTGATTGAAGCCGAGTAAAAAAAAAGTGCAGCAGGAGTAGGCAGCAAACTGCAGGTGACCAAAACAAAACTGAGGTTTTAAACTAAGGTTAATCCCTTCAGGATACATAACATGGATGAGGCCTTGGGGGCATATTTATACATCAGAGTCAGAGAGTCAGAGAGTCTTTATCGTCATTTGCACCACATGTGGTACATGTGATGAAAACGAGAGTATGTACACAGGATTGTGTATATAAATATATAAATATATATA
>JBBPBX010056235.1:9860-22837 GCA_038048925.1 Garcialebias charrua
TATTGATAAGTATAAAACAAATATAACAATAAAAGTAATTATATATATATATACATATATATATATATATATATATACAGGGAACCCCCGTGTTACGAACGAGTTCGGGACCTAAGAACGGTTCGCAGCTCGATTCTGCCGTAGGTAGGGGGTGAAAATTATTTAAAAAAAAAAAAAAATTCATTCATTCATTCAACCTTTATTTATCATGCTAACGGAGCGCGCGCACACATTTAAGCATGTACAGTAGTGTACTGTAATGTTAAACATTGCTATTCACATTTACAGAATAAATAAAAATATATTTTCTTACTTTGAGATGGTCAAAGCCGACATCTTAGGTTGCCATGCGTTGTTGTTGTCGGGCAGAGCAGCGCGGCGGCCGGGAGCAAACCACGGGAGCTGCTCGAGGCCTGTGTTAGCTCTCGAGGCCTGTGTTAGCTTCTGCTAGCCAGGCCATGACCTGGTGTTGGAGGGACGGTGCGGCGCTATCGGCGATCAATCTGCAGCTGCTGCTCCAGTCTGAGACGTCCATAGAGCTCACAGAGCGATTCCAGATAGTAATTAATCCATATGAGGTGATCTTGATCAACCAGTCTTCCAAAACCCGTCTGCTGTAGCCGTGACTGACCTAAGATGGCCGCCCTCCGGTGACTGAAGACCTTCTTCCTGTTATGACCGGAAGTTGCACAATTATTGCGCAATCATGCACAATTATTGCGCAATCATGACAAAAATGATCAGAAATGATCATTTTTATCATAATTATTATTTATAAAGCCTTTAAAACAACCACAGCTGCAACAAAGTGCTGTACACATGAAATTAAGAACATTTAAACACAAAAAAAAATAAAAATAATAATAATATTTTATTTTTTTTTTTTAATACAGTAATGTCATATTTTTATTAAATATGATACGTTCGTAGGTCCGGGACGCCGTAGGTCGATGGAGTCGTAGGTAGGGGGTCACCTATATATGTATTGGTGTGTGTGTGTGTTGGGGGCAATACGCAAAGTGTGTGGTCTCCAAGCTCTCTCCACCCTCGCAGAGACGCACGGTTTGCGTGTGCGCGCGCGCGCACGGACGAGTTTCTCTTCAAAACTATCCATGTCAAAGCAAAAACCGGCTTCTGGAAGAGTAGCGACATCCAAACAAAAAACGCCCACAAACTTTGAACCAATCACACGCTCGGAGCCGCATCCTCCGCGTCTCGGAGTTCTGACTGGGGGCCATGTACAAGACAGCTGTCACCGGGGGATCACAGCGGGAGTGCAGACGGAAGTTGTGCAACTTTTTTTCACTCAACGGGGGGTAAAAGATGTGCGACAAGAAGTATAAACCAGCCTTAACCTGTAAAAAAAAACTTCAGTATGTACAGAACAGTGCAGCCAGGAAGGATTCTGATGAAGCAAAGGAAACATGAGCACATCACCCCAATCCTTAAATCCCTGCACTGGCTTCCCATTTCACTCTGTATTGAATACAAGGTTTCCTTACTCCCCCATCAATCCATTCACAGCAATGCTCCACACTATCTTAAAGAACTGCTCACTGCTCAGACATCAACACGCTCCCTCCGCTCCACAAATTCCTACCAACTCCGCCCTACCAAAACTGTGCACCATGGGTGACGCCATGGGTGACGCCACGGGTGACAGGGCCTTTTGCTCTCCAAGGATACCCCAGACTGCAGAAAGTTTTAAGAAAGGACTGAATACCTTTTTATTCAAAATATTTTTATAGTGTTTAAAGGTATTTTTAATCCTGCTGTTTTTTTGTGTTGTTTTTAGCTTTTTTAATTTTTAGTCCTTTTTTAGTCCATGCTTTATTCTCTTTATATATTTTATATTGTAGCACTTTGAGATTGTAAAATGTAAAGTGCAGTACAAATTGAATAAATTATTATTATTATAATAAAGGTTTCTTCCTAATGAGGGAGTTTTTCCTTTCCACTGTCTTCTTCATGCCTGCTCAAGATGAGAGTCTGTGATGGAGTTAAACTCAGAGCAGTCTGCTCCTCAGATAAATAATGTTCAATTCCTTTTATATGAATGTTCAGTGCCCTGAGAATGACTTGTGATGTGACTTGGTGCTACATAAATAAACTGAACTGAATTAAATAAAGGTTGAATGAATGAATATAACCCTGACATTTAGCCTAAAAGGTTTCTAGTTGTTTCACAGAAAATGAGAAGATTTATAAAGAAGTGACAGACAACAGCCAGTGCCCTATTACTCCTGAGAATTTACAAACTGCGTGAAATAAACTCTTTCACGCAGATGTTTGGTACTTTGAGCTGACAGAAGAAGAAAGATGCTCAGCCTGGTGCTGTCCATCCACAGTCTGCAGCAGAAAGATGACCCCCTCCCCTCACAACAACAAAAACAATGGCTGGCAGGAGCACACGTTGTGCTTCTGCTTCTCGTCACCAACAAACAGTGAAACAGCAGCTTTTGTTTCAAGGGCGTGTGGAGTCATCATCTGTGACATAACAACATCCGCTCTGCGAGCCCGTGACACGTTCAGGGGTCAGGCCTGGTCAAGTGTCCCCCCCTCCGGCACTCCATACGTGGGGACGCCTGTCTGAGGCGGACCGGCCTGCGGGGCCGAGGATGGAGGATGCGGGTTAGCAGAGGATGCGGGTTAGCAGAGGATGCGGGTTAGCAGAGGATGCTAGCAGCTGGGGGCACGTTAGCATGATGTTATTAGCCGGCTAGCTAACAGGATGCTAGCCGAGTGGCTCCGTGTCGCGCGCTCCCGACGTTTCTTTTCTCTTCAGTGATGAAGCAGCGGCTTCATTTAATGTTTCAGGACCACACGGTGTTTGTGAGGGAGGGGGGGAGGAGAGGGGGGAGACGGGCCGAGACCAGACTGCCCGCCGCTTCTTCTCCGTGCCCCCCTCAACAACACCCGCAGCCTCCCGGACTGGCGGGACGATGCGGCGGTCACGCACGTTATTTAACCTCCACTCCCACCCGAGACAAACCCGACATGAACCCAATGACGTCCCCTCCCTCCCTCCCAACTCCGCTGCCCCCGTTCCCACAAACAACTCTGACATGATGTTCCCACAAACATGGTGTTCCCACAAACATGATGTTCCCACAAACATGGTGTTCCCACAAACATGATGTTCCCACAAACATGGTGTTCCCACAAACATGATGTTCCCACAAACATGGTGTTCCCTGACGGGCTCACCTGGTCAGTCTGCCTCCTCCTCCTCCTCCGCTGCTCCTCTCCCGAGCATCCGACGGTGTACCGTCCCTTCAAAGGCGCAGACGGGAGGACAGCGACGGAGCCATGGCGGCTGAGGCCGTGTCCTGAGCGTGGAGTCCGTGTCCTGAGCGTGGAGGCCGAACACAGAACCGCTCGGCGCCTGTTCCTCCGCAGCTCCGCCAGGAACCCTCGCGCCTCTCGGCTGGACTCGCTGCGTCGTCGCGTTCAGACTGGGAGGACTCCCGCTGCCTTCACGTGCTGTCGGAAATTTGACAGTTACACAACCTGCTGGAAAAATTGACTGAAATAAACAAACTGTGCTACATTTGAATCCCATTTTCAGGTTAGAGATAGAACTGAGGACACTAAAAAGGCAAAAGCAGCTTTTTATGATAATAAATGCAGAAGTCTTTTTCATAATAATTAAATGCTGAAAATCCCTGTTCTGATGCCTCACAAGAGTTGTAACTAACAATTCAACTAATAGCTCCCCATTTATTTTTTGATTGCCTAAAGTCTACAGATATTTAATTTACTATATTGTTTGGAAAAACAAACACACATTTGACTGAAGTTTGTAAAACTAGGAAACAGGGTAAAACTGTGAAAATCTTATAATGTTGCTGGACTATCAGAGAATTTCAGAAGGATTTTCAACAAACACAACATCCCAGTACATTTCAAACCCAGCAGGACTCTCAGACAGAGGCTGGTCCACCCTAAGGACAAAACACCTACACACAAACAGAGTGGTGTAGTTTATGCAGTCCAGTGCAGCGAGGACTGTCCAGACTTATACATTGGAGAAACTAAACAGCCTATCCACAGAAGAATGTCTCAACACAGGAGAGCCTCCTCCTCTGGACAAAACTCAGCTGTTCACCTCCACCTCACAGACAAGGGACACTCTTTTGAGGACCAAAATGTACATATTTTGGACCGAGAGCACAGGTGGTTTGAGAGAGGTGTGAAGGAGGCGATTTATGTAAAAAGAGAGAAACCATCGTTAAACAGAGGAGGAGGTCTAAGATTTCAACTTTCTAAAACTTATGGTGCAGCCCTGGGTTTGGTTCCCAGGCGTCTCACACCGGATGAGAACAGAGGAGCCTTGTTTGTGAATTAGACTACCAAAGACTTTGACAGGTCCCTGTTATCAATGGGTGAAGTGTGACTTGTCATTTCACATACAGTAGGATGTGTGTGTTCTGTAAGCTCTGTTTTCACACACTGAACTTTGAATGGGTCACAGGTACGTGTTATCCTAAGTATGTATAGGTACTGTATAGGGCGGCCGTGGCGTAGTGGTAAGGGCAGTCGTCTCCCGATCGGAAAGTTGGCGGTTCGACTCCCGGGACCCGCACCATGTGTCGTTGTGTCCTTGGGCAAGACACTTAACCCTGAGTTGCTCCCGGTAGGACTGGAAAGCACCTTGCATGGTAGTCTGCCGCCACCGGTTTATGAATGTGTGTAGCATTCAATATATGTGTAGCACTTTGAGATTTTCAGTAATGAAAAGTGCGTTATAAATTGAATTAATTATTATTATTATTATTATGTGGGGGTGTTAGTTTCCAATTTACATATGTTGGTGCGTGTCAATGGCTTTTCCTGTTATAACTGCTCCCCCTCACTGTCTCCTAACTCAATTGATAAAGCTTTTCGGATGAGAAGCGAAACGTCTTGTTTGTTACAAATAAAGTCCAGTTGTTCTGTATTGAACGCCTTTTTTGATTTTATCATGTCCTGGACGACTGAGAATCTTCACCAGCAAGCAGCTGTCTAGAACCATAATGAATCTTCATTTGAAACTTCTTAGCTTGCAGCGTTATTTAATATAATTTACATCAACAATTTATCTACCTGGATGATTGAGCTTACAAACCTTTTTCTTTTACATCAAAATATTGTTATAGCTGTGGTAATTTTTCATTTAAGTATTCAATTTTAAAGAGTTTAATCTTATTTTGCCTAACCGGTTATTTTTTTTTATCCTTATGGAAACTGATTTGTTTTAACTTTGGCTCAAATGTTCATAATTGCTTGTTTTGAAGGCAGTAAAGCGTATTTAAGCATTTCTGCCATCATGTGAAACTTTACGAGGATCACGTGAAGGCAGCATCTGTCTCCTCATGGCATCCAGGGCTTTTGTTGGTCCCCAGCTTTTGTTGTCTCTGTGTCTTTTTGCTGGGGTCTCTGCCATCTGATAATTATATATACATACATACATATATTTATATATTTATTAGTATTATTTATTTATTTATTTACCCTCTTTTTACTTTTCAAATCAGTTGAACTTGTGAATAGCAGACATTTTAAGGCTCCGCACAGAAAATAACTTATCCAATTTAGACAACATGTATAGCTCCCCTCCTCCTTCCTCCTTTCCTCCCCAGCCTGCCTGTGAATGGATGCTTTGTTTGACAATCCTGGTCCAAGTCTGCCTGTGGGAGAGATGCTGCTGCTTTAAATTAATCAATTACAATATGTGAAATAACGGGTCCATCAAGGTCAGAGGTGAACTGTCTGCTTTGTTAATTCTTCATTGCACCAATAAAAATCCATCTTTGTTGATGAACTATTTAGTTTTATTTCTGAAAAGTATAATTCATCACACTTTTAAAAAAGTATTAAATGATTAATATGAAACAACAAACAAAATGCCAAAAAAATATTAAATGATTAATATGAAACAACAAACAAAATGTCAAAAAAAATTATTAAATGATTAATATGAAACAACAAACAAAATGTAAAAAAAAATAATATTAAATGATTAATATGGAACAACAAACAAAATGTCTAAAACATATTTATGGCCAGCATGATACCTGAGGAGTGGTCATGTGTTTGTTTGTCAGCAGTGTTAGCAAAATATCTCTTGAACCCCATGACATATATTGAAGCACTCTGGAAAAAAATCATTTAATGCACGTCTACCCCGGTTAACTTTTGAAATGAACTTATTTCAAGATGTCTGCTCCAACAAATCTAAAACAAAACAGCAAAATGTTTGGAGCACAGTGAATTTTACAGATATCTTACATTAAATGTAATCACATACTCAAAGCTCTAATTAACTGCTTCTATTTTATCAACTTTAACATGATGTCAGCTTTATCTGTCTGTTAGCTAAATATCTCATGAACCAGTGGGCAAATTGATTAATTGATTGATTTTTTTTTTTAAGTAAACTTAATTCAAGATGGCCCCCACAGATAATCAAATTCAGCCAAGACTAACAAAGGATATAGCTCAGCCAATTTTACAGATTTTATGCTAAGTTCGGTGTGGTTGTAAAAAATTGTCCGGAAAACAAACTTTAAGCTTTAATCGATCTTGTAAAATTGTACAAGCTCACATAAAACAACATTACAGGTTTGACTAAAGCAATAATGTCGTTCGTCCTTCTCATCAAATGATCTTAGTCTAAAACTCACATTAGGCAGTCGTGATGTGCATTCCTTCAAGGAAAGCTAGATCAATAATTTGTTGTAGAAATTGTTCAATTCATCCATTATCTTTACCCAATCCTTCCTTCTTCGAGCCACGAGGGTCACTGGTGTCCATATCCAGCAATCATTGTGCAAGAGGCAGGTCCACCCTGGACAGGCCTCCAGTCCATCACAGGGACACATAGAGACAAACAACCATTCACGCACACCCAGAGACAATTTAGAGTTACCATCAGTCTAACGTGCATGTTTTTGATCTGTGTGAGGAAACAGTACACGGAGAAAACCCACACAGCACGGAGAGAACATGCAAACTCCACCCAGAAAGGCCCCGGACCGGGATTTGAACCAGGGTAACCTGCTCGCTGAGAGGCAGCAGCTCTACCAACTGTGCCACCATGCCACCCAGTTCAGTTTATTTATATAGCACCAAATCACAACAGAAGTTGACCATGTTGACTGAACAGAAACATTCACATACATTCAAAAAGCCAGTTAGTAAAAGTTATCTGTCTAAGGAAGCAACAGGTTGTGTTGAATCTTCACTTCATCACAGTCTCCCAGCCTGAGCAAGCACAAAGGTGACAGTGGAAAGAAAAAACTCCCTTTTAACAGGAAGAAACCTCCAACAGATCCAGGCTCAGGACAAGCCATCTGCTCCGACCAGCTGAGTTTGAGAGGACAAATAATCAGACTCAGAGTCAGAGAATCTTTATTGTCATTTGCACCACATGTGGTATATGTGATGTAACGAGATTATGTACACAGGGTCCCAGTTACATCCAACAATAAAATGTAAGAGAAAAACAGTAATAACATCTAAAATATGAACTAAGAAAAACATCAACTAAAAATACACTAAGCACCAATGTAATAGAAAAACATCATTACAAACAGCAGCACGAACATGAGTCTGTATGAGCAGATGCAGATGGTCACAGATGAACACAGCAACAAGAAAACAGATCAGCATCAGCATGATGTGATATTTTGCAGTGATTATTCTTATTATTTATTTATTCATGAGTCTAACAGCCTCAGGGTAGAAGCTGTTCCTCAGTCTAGTGGTTCTACATTTGATGCTCCTCAACCTCCGTCCTGAGGGGAGTGGGGCAAAGAGTGAGTGTGCTGGGTGAGTGAGGTCTTTCATGATGCAGGTGGCTCTTTTCCTGCATCTGGAGGTGTAAATGTCTGTGATGGTGGGGAGACTGACTCCAACATCTTCTGTGCAGCCTTCACCACTCTCTGCAGAGCTTTTCTTCTTCAACTGTGCAGCCTCCATGCCACACGTTGATGCTGGAGCACAGGATGCTCTCCACTGCACACCTGTAGAAGGAGGTGAGGACTGGGCTGCTCAGACCAGCTCGTCTCAGCCGTCTGAGGAAGTAGAGTCTCTGATGACCTTTCTTGATCAGGCTGGTGGTGTTGTTGCTCCAGCTGAGGTTATCATTCATGTGTACACCCAAGTATTTGTAGCTGGAGACCACTTCCACTGCAGACCCACCTATTTTCAGTGGGGCGTGGGTGTGTTTGTTCCTTCTGAAGTCCACAATCATCTCCTTTGTCTTCTTCACATTCATGTGAAGATTATTCTCTTTGCACCAGCTCTCCAGGTGTTCCACCTCCTGTCTGTAGCTGGACTCATCATTGTTTGTGATGCATCCCACCACCGCTGTATCATCTGCAAACTTAACAATATGACAGCCTGGATGGGTGGCTGCACAATCATATGTGAGCAGAGTGAACAGAAGAGGGCTCAACACACATCCTTGAGGAGAGCCAGTGCTGAGGGTTATGGTGGAGGAGGAGAAGTTGTGGATCCTCACTGACTGAGATCTGTTTGTTAAAAAGTCTAGTACAAAGTTAAAAATGGAGGGGCTTAGTCCAAGTGTGGATAGTTTGTAGGGATGGGGCAGATCAGATCTAGTATCGGTATCGGTATCTGATACCAGCATAATTTAAGTATCGGATATCGGATCCAACCTGCCGATATTTCCGATCCAGCTTCAAAGAGCACTTGTGTTCCATCATATTCTGTGACTGCCGTCTTAACATTATGTGAGTTAAAACCAATGAAGACACTCACAACAGGAAACTCACAAACTTTAACAGTATAGTCTTTATAGTATAGAAAACATTCCAAAATACACATAACTTTATAGTCTCAGTACAAATATTTCATTATACAGATTCACATACCTGAACAGTATCGGATCGGAAAAGTATCGGTATCGGTCGATACCCAGTTCTTAAGTATCGGTATCGGATCGGAAGTGAGAAATGTGGATCGGTGCATCCCTAATAGTTTGTCTATCAGAGTTCGGGGGATCATGGTGTTGAAGGCAGACGTGAAGTCCACAAAGAGCAGACGCACGTATGAGCCCTTCTGTTCCAAGTGGGTGAGAGCAGTGTGGACCACAGAGGAGATGGCGTCCTCTGTTGATCGGTTCTCGCGGTATGCATACTGATGAGGGGTACTCGTTGATGTTGATGGATGATAATAATTTGATCATTTGAAATAAAAGAATTTGATGCACATTAAATGATTGTGCATTAAGAAACAGACAAACACAGAATGGCAGGTCCAGATGTACAAAGTAGGTGCAGGTGTACCTCTTAGTTGAAGAAAAACAAAGTACATGTCAAGGATAGAAAAATACGTACACGAGTACAACAGGTAAAGTAGAGCAAGTAAAGACAACAGCAGAGTGAGGAAATAGGGTCAGTTTGTCCTCCAGCAGTCTAAGTCTATAGCAGCATAACTAAGAGACAGCTCCGGAAACCTAAATCAACACTAACTATAGGATTTATCAAAAAGGAAAGACTTTAGCCCAGTCAATGTTTCAGCCTCACAGACAGAAACTGGAAGTTGGTTCCACAAGACCACCAACAACATCAACCCCACCTGAACAGTGAGATGCTTCCCCAGTGACAAACCCTGGATCACCACTGACCTGAAGGAACCGCTAAACCAGAAAAAAAAGAGCCTGGGAGAGAGACAGGGAATTATTGAGGAGTGCACAGAAGCAACTAAAAGTCACGATAAGAAACAGCAAGGAGGTGTACAACTACGACTACGAGCAGACGCTAAAACCGGTAAACCCCCGATGCCGGCTTTATTTCTGTCTAACGTGCGTTCGCTCGACAACAAGATGGACCTGCTTCGTCTGAGAGTAACAACGTCGGAGGAGATGAGGAGATGTTCGGTGCTTTGTCTCACGGAAACATGGATCAATGAAGACACTCCTGACTCTGTTTATGAGTTGGATAATAAACTATTTTTCAGAACGGACCGGTGCATCGAGACTACGGGGAAAACGCGAGGTGGGGGTGTCTGCATTTACGTTAACAAAGACTGGTGCACGAACTGTGCCGTTATCAGCAGGATCTGCTCAGCTGCTGTGGAGCTTTTAACAATAAGATGTCGCCCACATTATCTTCCCCGCGACTATTCAGCGATAATAATAAGCAATGTTTACATACCCCCCGATGCTAATGCTAAAGTCGCCCAGGAAGAAATTCATGAGTTACTCACCTCGCTGCAGTGTAAATATCCTGAGGGGTTTTTCATTGTTTCCGGGGACTTCAATCACGTGGATTTACGTGCCATCCTTCCAACCTTCAATCAGCACGTTTTCACAGAAACACGAGGAAATAAGACATTAGACCAGGTCTACACGAATGTGAAGGGGGCGTACACGGCGAAGCCACGCCCACCGATCGGGGCTTCCGACCATCGCTCCCTGCTATTGGTCCCTAGACAGCTCCCCCCACTCCGACGTTCGATGCCAGAACAAAGAGTGATCACATCGTGGCGCCAAGATAGTTCCCCCATGCTAAGAGACTGCTTTGAAAACACAAACTGGTCTGTCTTCAAAGAGGCAGCTACGAATGGAAATTCAATTGACCTGGAGCTTTATGCTTCCTCTGTCCTGGGTTACATCAGTACATGTGCTGAAAATGTATCCATAAGAAAGTGTGTTAAATTTTACCCCAATCAAAAACCCTGGCTAAATAAGGATGTCCGCACCCTGCTGGCAGCCAGGGACACTGCATTCAAGTCTAAAGATACTGAGGAGTTGAGAAAGTGCAGGAGAGAACTGGATGATGGCATAAAGAAGGCCAAAGCCGCGTATGCACAGAGGATCGAGGGACAGTTCACCTCACATGATCCACGGAGCATGTGGCAGGGCATCAAATGCTTAACAGACTACAAGGGCAAAAGCAAACAATGCCCCAGGGACCCATCCCTGCCTGATGCCCTCAATAAGTTTTATGCACGTTTTGATGATCCAAACAGACCAACTAGCACCAGACTCACCTCATCACCAGACGAGGAGCACCTCAAAGTGACCGCAGCAGAAGTGAGAGGCAGTCTCAGAAGGATCAACCCTCATAAAGCTACGGGTCCAGACAACATCCCAGGGAAAGTTCTGAAGGAATGTGCGGACCAGCTCTGTGAGGTGCTGGCTGACATCTTCACCACCTCACTTGCACTGGAGTCAGTTCCCACCTGCCTGAAGACTGCCACCATCATCCCAGTCCCAAAAAGCTCCACAGTGACTGGTCTGAATGACTACAGACCGGTGGCTCTCACCCCGATAGTCGCTAAATGTTTTGAGAAACTGGTCATGTCCCACATCAAGACAGCCGTCAACATCAACGAGGACCCTCATCAATATGCATATCGTGAGAACCGATCAACAGAGGACGCCATCTCCTCTGTGGTCCACACTGCTCTCACCCACCTGGATCAGAAGGACTCATACGTGCGTCTGCTCTTTGTGGACTTCACATCTGCCTTCAACACCATGATCCCCCAAACTCTGATAGACAAACTATCCACACTTGGACTAAGCCCCTCTATTTGTAACTGGGTCTTAGACTTCTTAACAGACAGACCACAGTCCGTGAAGATCCACAACTTCTCCTCCTCCACCATCACCCTCAGCACTGGCTCTCCTCAGGATGTGTGCTGAGCCCTCTTCTGTTCACTCTGCTCACATATGATTGTACAGCCACACATCCAGGCTGTCATATTGTTAAGTTTGCAGATGATACAGCTGTGGTGGGATGCATCACAGATAATGATGAATCCAGCTACAGACAGGAGGTGGAACATCTGGAGAGCTGGTGCAAAGAGAACAACCTTCACATGAATGTGAAGAAGACGAAGGAGATGATTGTGGACTTCAGAAGGAACAAACACACCCACACCCCACTGTATATAGGTGGATCTGCGGTGGAGGTGGTCTCCAGCTACAAATACCTGGGTGTACACTTGAATGATAACCTCAGCTGGAGCAATAACACCACCAGCCTGATCAAGAAAGGTCATCAGAGACTCTACTTCCTCAGACGGCTGAGACGAGCCGGTCTGAGAAGCCCAGTCCTCACCTCGTTCTACAGGTGTGCAGTGGAGAGCGTCCTGTGCTCCAGCATCAACGTGTGGCATGGAGGCTGCACAGTTGCAGAGAGAAAAGCTCTGCAGAGAGTGGTGAAGGCTGCACAGAAGTCTGTGGGAGTCAGTCTCCCCACCATCACAGACATTTACACCTCCAGATGCAGAAAAAGAGCCACCTGCATCATGAAAGACCTCACTCACCCAGCACACTCACTCTTTGCACCACTCCCCTCGGGACGGAGGTTGAGGAGCATCAAATGTAGAACCACTAGACTGAGAAACAGCTTCTACCCTGAGGCTGTCAGACTCATGAATAAATAAATAATAAGAATAAACACTGCAAAATGTCACATCATACTGATACTGTACTGATCTGTTTCTTGTTGCTGCGTTCATCTGTGACCATCTGTTTCTTGTTGCTGCGTTCATCTGTGACCATCTGCTCATGTTCGTGCTGCTGTTTATAATGATGTTTTTCTACTACATTAGGGCTTAGTGTATTACTAGCTGATGTGATGTCTCTCTTAGTTAATCCTAGATGTTATTATTGTATTTCTCTTGCATTTGTTGTTGGATGTAACTGGGACCCTGTGTACATAATCTCGTTTTCAACACATGTACTACATGCGGTGCAAATGACAATAAATTCTCTCTGACTCTGACTCTGACTCTGACAAGAAGAAGCTGGAGAGCAAGCTCCAGCAGAACAATATCAGAGAGGTGTGGTCAGTGATGAATAAGATCACAGGCTTGAAGCAGAAGGAGGATCAGAAGGATGGAAGTCTGTACAGAGCCAATTTCAGTTCAGTTCAGGAACAAGCTCAGCATCCTCCTCTCTTATCACAATCCAAACAGACATACCACCTCCTTTGACCTGACACTGTCCTGTCACA